>AYEL01061119.1:0-30624 GCA_000484575.1 Olivierus martensii | reverse complement strand
AAGTTTGAAGTAATAACAAAGCAGTTTTTTCTATATTCATTAATCATGTGTTTAATTTCTTTTAGGAGATTAGTCAACAGCCAAATCTCTGTACATATACACATGAAGTCATCAGTAATATGAAAAGAACTCACAGTTTCAGATGGGAAAACATAAAATATGTAAATGATGCTTATAATCAAGATATTAACGCATATCCTCTCATATTTCATATTCATTTCCCATTCGTACTGCAACATTAAAGGTAAGAATCAGTCATCTTCATTTTTTAATTTATCAAATGCAGATAAGAAATTTATAAAATTAACTTAGCTGAAAATAAACCCAATACTTTAAGATAATTTATCAAATGCAGATAAGAAATTTATAAAATTAACTTAGCTGAAAATAAACCCAACACTTTAAGAAGTAAGTTCAAAGATTTTCAAATTAAAACTTTAATCTAGAAATGTTTTCAATTGATCCAATCCTCTTCACCTATCAAAAAAAACTTTTAGAATACTGGAACATTTAAATTACAATTTTTTAAATTTAAATGGAAAGACATTTCATCATTAAAAAAAAAACAATAACAAAAATATAAAAATACACTCCATTTAATACCACAATCGACCCACACTACTAACGCCTACAGAACAAAACAACCAAATTATATACAATTTTTGTAACAATAGAACAATAAATATATAAAATCATTACAGTATGTGTTCAATCAGATATTCCCAACCCACTTATCAAAATTCAGGAGAAAAATGCAAAAATCCTAATGTAAACACTCTTCGTCAATTTAAAAGGATGTGACACTTTTATTGTTTTATTACAGCCAAGCCTACTTTATCTCACACCGTGTGATATTGAGTAATTTGATTGCAGATGGCTTATTGTAGCAGCCATCTGCGATCAAATTAGAGGAATATAAAGAATATTATAGCTGTTTACGTATGAGATTAAGCCATTTTCATATACACTATGTTAGGATTTTTTGATATAACTTAAAAAATTTATAAACTGCAGGTAATCCTCGATTTATGAAGCCTCAAATTACGAAGTTTCAAAATTACGAAATTTATATCTATAGATTTTGTTACTATTATGCATGGTTTACATGAATTTCTATGCATTTCTAGAAACTTCTATAAATAGAACAAAAGGGATCACCCAAACATGTCTCCACTGCCAATGAGAAATGGGTGGAAACTTCCAGAAACTGAAATGTAATTTTACCTAAATTATGACATTTTGGATTACGAACTAACATGGCAGAACCTAACCCCAGAGTAAATCGAGGGTTATCTGTACTGCTAAAAATTGCACAAGTGAAGTAAGAACAAGATAATAAATATGGAATATTAATAAAACTAACAATATTTCACCAAATTTATGTAACTTTTTAATAATTATATGATTACTTCATTCAAAAAAAGTTACATAGCACTTGGTTTTTATAAATTATTTCTGAAAATATGATCCGAATTTCTTTTTATATGACTTGTTTCATCCAAAGGACTTGTCACTATCTAACAATATCAATTATTTCAATGGATAGTTAATATTTCAGATAAAAAAACGTGTCTTCCTCAATCTCATATATGGAACAAAAAATGTGAAAAAATAAAATCTCAAGAAAAAATTGTTTACACTGTTACAAAGACAGCAAAATACTCAATATGTAAAAATTACAAAAGATTTTGATAAAAATTAAGAGAAATATGACAAATCTTATCTATTTCATCATTAAAATATGACAATTTTAATATTAATTAGCTTAATTAATATTAAAATTGTCATATTAATTAAGCTATACAGATTAATTAATTAATTAGCTTAATTAATATTAAAGGGTCCGTGAAGCTATACAGATTCTACATTGTGATGTGTTCGTCTCCCACGAAAACATGGTGGGAGACAACTTAATTAAAGATCTCTTCACGGACTCTGCTTTAGGTAAACAAAAGTTCAAATACATAAAACTGCTTCAAAATTCATACATTCAATCATAAAAAACGAACCAAACAAGCACTTTACTGCAGTACAAAATAAAAAAAACTTTTTATACTGCAGTAAAGTGCTTGTTTGGTTTGTTTTTTATGATCTCTGCTTTAGGGATTAAATTAAAGCTGGAAAGGAAAAACCATGTAGCTATAAACTATTTGGACATTAAGGTTACGATTTTGGGAGGGGAACACCGCACTGAAGTCTATAGGAAACCAAGGTACACACCGTTTCTGATCCCCAATTGGTCACAGGACCCTTGGCCATATAAAATTGCCTCTTTCAGGTCCCTCTTAAGAAGGCTAGATACCCACTGCAGCACATTCAAAGCAAAAATGAAGGAACTAATCTGGATTATACGGGAAGCAGAACGGCACAGTTACAACAGTGGAGTAGTCTGGAAGCTTTACATGAGGATGAGCAGGATTAGCTGGAAGCAAACTCCAAGAGAATCATGTTACAGGAGTATGGAAGTAACAAGACCAATTCTTAAGCTCCACAGGCTAATCGAGAAGAAAACAAACTGAAACATTGCCTTTTCAAGAGGGAACACACTTTTTAATAGGATTAGGAATGACAAGGACCAACACCCAGACAGGAGAAGGGAGTCTATAAAATACACCTTTTCAACCACGATACCATCCAAAGGAAGCAATGCATTGGATACACACCGAGAAATTTGGGAACCAGGATAAGTGAACACCAGCGGGACGTTAATAATGAAGCGCTGCCTTATCACGGAGAGCCTACCAGTGTAGAGTAGATGTACTGTGGGAGGAGGCGCAGGTTGTTAAGCCTGTTAGGGACATTAAGCAAGGGTTCATGGCAGAAGCGATAACCATCTTCCATGAAAAATTGAAGGGAAAGGCATCCTAAATGAAGACGACCCTAGTAAGTTGAATTGTGCGTGGAGGTGGTGTCATTCTAATAAAGACTGAACAGAGCATGCGCTGGCTCCACAGACGCCGAATTTCTGTTATATTTAATGTCAGAGTTTTTTCTGACATTTCTTATTTACCATTATATCTGTAATTATTATTTTTATCTCTCAAACTATATTAATTTGATTTATTTTATTTTATTTTATTAACATTTCTTGGATTAATTTCTTTTAGTATTTACAATGTAGGAGGACAAAATATCGTACAAAAGTACAATGTAATAATCTGTAATTATTTTTGCCTCTCAAACTGTATTAATTTGATTTATTTTATTTGTGTTAACATTTTGCAGATTAATTCTTGTTGGTATTTATGATGCAGTAGGACGAAATAGCGTACATAAGTACAAAGTAATAACTTATAACTGGAAACTTGTTGAGAGGCTTTAGAAACTTGTAAACGTAATAGCAAAATGGTGTTTATATAACATCGAACTGTAACACCTGGTAAACAACCCCGTTTAAATGTCAACGCAAGCGCTTTAAACTGGATGTTTATTTGTTAAACATCCCAGCAGGGACAGCCTGCAACCAGTACTGGTTAGAACTCTAGTCACTCACTTGAGATTACTGGCTGAGGAGGGCCATAGTAGGCCGAAAACGTTTCCGGAAAACAATTATATTATTAGTATATGTAGTGTATATTATATATATCTAATAATAAAATAGTGTATTTATCCTGCTTCAAGTGCTTGGTGTGATTTCTTATTTTTTGTGTATTTGTTGAAAACATGACCTTTTGATAATGGTTTCTAAATTTTTTAGTTGCTGAAATATTTTTTAAATTATGTGTAAACAAACATTGTTTATAATTAAATGACTCAACAGAATTCGGATTTTTTTGTCCCACGTTGTAATTTTTATACTCTAAAACAGTGGTTTCCAAACTTTGTGTGTCTGTGCTTCTTTTTTCTCATAAAAAATTGGTGTGCCTTTCATTTTCATAACAGTCTAATTTCATAAATACTTTCTACTTGCAATTTAATACTAGAAAACAATATACCATATTTTGTATATAAAGTTCTTATACATAAAAAATATATATTTATTACAGTGTAATAATTTTTTAATCAAATTAAACAAATCTTACAAAAAAACAAAAAATAGAATACATGTTTAATATAACATAATATTTAATGCGATGAATGGGTTTATTTTTCAGCATAAATTCTCTCAAATCAGGGTGTCTTCCTGGGAAACTGCAATTCTTTTTTGCTCATTAAACGAGATCGCTATTTTGTCTTTAAAACAAAAAAATATGTTTTTAAGAACTATGCAAGTTACTATGGTAACTAACAACAAACAACTACATAAACTAAGGAATGCAAAATAAATAAAAGCTTTTCAACTTTCAGCTACAGCAGAAAGTTTCTGGTACATTGATATATGTAACCCCTTATAACCCTTTTGTTGATTCATTTTTTCAACATCAATTTGAATTTATTTTTTCTTTGTTTGCCTCAAAAATGGTGTTTTTATTAATTCTTGCACATCCCCCTTCCAATAGACTAGTGTCCCCCACAGTTTGGAAAACTCTGGTCTAATACATTAAAATTATGATGATTTTGGGATGAGATAAATATTTTTGAAATTTTAAGTAAAAATCAAATTTTTTATATAATGAGCAAATGTTTAAAACTTAAAAGTATTATAGAAAATAGGAAAATATTGACTAATTCTGTTTAAACAAACTAAAATATACCTTAATCATTTAGTTTTAGTTTCAATTTCGTCAAAATTTAGGAGAAAATCATAAAAAACGAAATGTAAACACCTGCAGCCATTTAAATGGGCATGGCACTTTTACAGCTTTACAGCAGTTCCTTGCTTCCTGGGAAATTGCAGCCAAGCCTACTTTATCTCATGGCATGTGGTATTGGATAAGTTGCTACAATAAACTAGCTGTGGTCCAATCAGAGGAACTTAAAAAATATTATAGTTGTTTATATATGAGATAACACCATTTTCATATATGTTAGAATTTTTTGATATAAATTAAAAAATTTATAAAAAGTAGTGCTAATAATTGTGTAAATAAAGAGAATGAATTAATAAATACGAAATAATAATAACAACAATAATATTTGAATGAATTTGTGTAATTTTTTAAATAATTATATGACCTAACTTCATTCAACAAAAGTTACGTAACATTTGGTTTTTTAAAAATAATTTCTAAAACTTTAGGCCAAATTTCTTCATTCATGTCTCAATTTGTTCAGAGCACATGTTGCTATCTAAAAATATCAATTATTTTGTTGGATGGCTAAGATTTCATATAAAAATATGTTTTTGTTGATCTCATATATGAAACGAAAAGTTATAAGTAAAAATAAAATTCCAAAAAATGCTTACATTGCTAGAAAGAGGGCAAAATAATCTATAAAATTTGAAAATTTTGAAATATTTCATCAAAAATTAGAGAGATTTCACAATTTTAATTTTCATATTTTCTTTGCATATTAATTAGGTTTAATTTCAAAAAATAACAGATAGCAAAAGAGTTAAAGAATTATACATGTGGAATAATGTGTAATCATTTTTTGAAGTTAAATACCTTTTCTTAGTTGAAAAACTATTGAAAAATTTAGTAAGTATATTATTGATACATGCCAAGAACAGATTCAAAACTGATTCTTCTAGTGAAAATGAAAGTGAATTTTGTCTTAAAATCAATGATACTCACAATAAATTTGATATATCTGATACTCTTGGTAAAAAAAATGAACAAGAAAATCTCTGATTCAAAACAAATTACAATGGATAATTGACTAATAATGAAACAGTTTCTCATGTCATCTTTAAATTCTCATGTTTATATAAAAACAAAAACTCGGTAGCTTAGTTTGACTATTGTCATCTATGATTTGTGAGTACTAATATGATCTTTGTTTCAGAACCTTCTATTGTTCCATGAGTACACTGCTAGTTTCTAAAATTCTCTGTATGTAGCATGCAAAGTATGTCCTTCAGTTTTTTAAATCCATGATATTTTTTAAATAGTACATTTAAAATTAAGAGAAAAAATATAGCAGCAAAATGGTGTATTTCTGTGTGCCATTTTGTATGAGCAAAAGTAATAAAATGAAAGGCATTTTTTTCATGAATTTCCAAGCAACCAACAAATTGCACAGAAACATGGATATAACTTTGGTTGAAAGTTATATCCAGAGCAGATTTCATCCCAAACACTAATGCATGCTTGTCAGTGGTTTGCAGCTTCCACTTCATGGAAAAGGATTATTAATCTGGATTAAGGATGAAAAGCTATATGAAACATCAATATCAAATGTGTTTCTTCATTATCCTTAGCATAAAATTCCAAAGCCAGCATCATGAAGAAGGTCATTAATTAAACATGATTATGTCAACAAGGATAAGGAAAATAAGCTAAGTGACTAGGATCTAATTATTATAGAAAATTGCAATAAAATTCCAGATAAACATTCTTCAAGTAGTGTGGTAGTGCAAACTGAAATGAATTCTGATTTTTTGAAGAAAGTTAAGTAAGAACTGTTACGATTAAGTGATAGTTCTTGTTTAACCTTCAATTTCTTAACAAAGTGCTCCTAAATATCAATATAGCAATATCTATCATAACAACATCACAGTCCTGATGTTACATCATGACATAACAATGGATGACATCATAAACTCCAATAATTTATGACATTGTGATGACATAAATTGCGTGATGTCATAATCTCGGCAACATGATGTCATAACTTCTATGCTGGTAAAATTAAAGCACAAATCAATGGACTCCAAATGCTAAATAAATGATATCTTTTGAGAAAAGCAATTTTAGTTGTTCTGAAACTTCTTGTATATCATTTATTATTGCAACTAACAATGGATTCAGTTTTCATTTATCATTGCTACATATTAAATCATTTTAAGTAAAACACTCTTAAAATTTTATATTGAAATAAAGCATCATATCCTTAATATAATCATCCATTTTTGAGGAATTGTCTACTTTAAAAAATAATAATTGCAACTTAATTTTATTATTTGTTATTTTATCAAATTAAAAAAAACTAAAAATTGTTTTTAAGCAAACATGGAATTCAATGTGCAGATTATTTATAATCACAATATTGGATATCCTGTAAATTTCATGTTTACTATAAAAATATATAATATTCAAACCTGTGAGTTTTAAATTTAGCTTCTTCTTCTAAATCATCTTCCATTGTTGCTTCATGAATCAATAAAGAACAATTTTGACCTGAAATCACAATAATTTACTTTCTTTCTCATTTTAACATTTGTCTAATGCATCATAATAAATAGCTTGCCTGCTTCAATTAATGAATTGCAAGGCATTGTATCTCCAGAATATACTACTTTATAATCACTATATGTAGTAAATAATAAAGCATGAGCATCTTTGCAATGTTTTACAGGAACAGTAGAAATCTATTAAAAAATTTTAAACAACATAAGTTGATTCGATAATTTCAAGGAAATACATAAAATTAACACAAAATTACCTCTTTTAATTGTGTAGTTTCTAAGAGTTCTTGATAATCATCCCCTTCCTTTTTGCTGTTATATGCCAAATTAATGTTTGGAATTATTCTATAAACAATAATTAAATAAATATAACACATAATATAACAAAAAACTTTATCAACATATAAATATAATAAGTACCAAATTTCAAGTGGAAAAACAATTTATTGCCATTTTATGAAGTACTTTTGACTTAAAGTTTATCTTCAACACTTATAAATCAAAAGAACAAAATACATAATATTTTGGAACAGGAAGCATAGAATACAATTCAAATTTAAATATTTTTTACACAGCCAAATAAACTCACAAAGTTCATAAACAGCACTACAGCAGGATTATTATTCAGACATGCAATTAACACTATTAAATGCAACTTTGTAGAAGCACTTTCGATTTTTATTAAAATCCTTAGCTACATTCTAAAAATTTTTTAAACAACTTACAAATTCCTTCTGGAATACTAACAAGCAATCACCATAGAAACATGAAAATAAACAATTAAGTACATATGTCCTAAACTAATTACATAATATTAACATTAATTAAAAATGAGTATATAGTTTTTTAACAATAATACTAAATTATGATTAAAATAAGAAATTTAACACTTGTATAACAAAATAACAACAAAGTTACAAAATCTTCAACCCAAGTACTTTGCTAACGTTAACCAGCTTCTCTTAGTTCAGGTACCACTGCCAAGCACAGCTTACTACTGATGGATCAACACAATTAACTGATTTAACATTGGTTCTTTTTTTCACATATCACCAAGGCTTCTGCCACACAACCCCTTTTTGGGTTACTTTCTCTCCTTATTATCTTAACTTCATTCCAATGGATGTCTAAATCATTTATGAGTGCTTTTTGAGCTAGTGTAGTATTCAGTGAACCAATTTCTATATCCCCCTATGTTCCGGTATCCTTTTACTTAATGATCTTTCTGTATATCCTATATAAGTCCTTTGTTCACTTGTATTATAGTCAATGAATGGAATTTCATATACCAGAAATAAATGAAATTCCATTCATTAACAATGATATTTCAATGAGACAAAAGACAGAGAAAATACCTAAAGTATATGAAATTCCATTCATTGACAATTATATTTCATATACCCAAATACCCAGTGTCCTTCTAGTTACTTTATCCACCTACCTTAAGGGTTCCATTTTGTGGATAAGGAAGCTAGAAGGACGGACAAAAAACTGGCAATACAGAGAAGACCAACAGTCTTTAGTTTGCTTAGAAATGAAAAAGATCCCCTAAATGACTCAGAAAAGCAAGGAGTGTGCAAAATACCAGTGAAAGTAGTACTAACATAGCAGACAGCTTCATACATAGGGGTCATCATTCGAACCCTGTCCCAAAGGATAGTAGAGCACAGAAAGGACATTGCCAAGGGTAAATTAATTACAGCTCTAGCAATAGAAGCTTACAATAAGGACTTACACATAGATTGAGAAAGTGCTGAAATTATAAAACTAATCAAAAAAATTAATGGGTCTGACAACAGAAACATTAGAGATACTGAGACAAAAGTCAGAGAACTTATTGAATGATAGACCAGCAATGGAGCTCCCTCCTGCATAGACTTATGCAATGGAAACACTAGAGAATAGAATACAATTATAACAAGGGTGAAAAAATGGACTATAACATTTTATAATGTATACTGAAGTATACCTCGTCAGATGATATACAGTGGTGCCTAGCAATTCAACATTTGAGTTTCGCGAGTTGGCACATGTGCATCCATGGAATTGTGTGATGTCATTTGCTACTTGTCAGTTCTTTTTGGGCTACTTTGGTGTTTGCCCATGTTGTTTGTGTTAATTTTCAATTCTACATTTTTCAGAAAGTAAAAGATTTGTAATTATTATTATTTTCGATTTATTTAAAACAGTTATGAAATGTAAGGATGGGTTCAAAGAGAACTGACCAGAGGAATAATTTCGAAAAGAAGAACACTCGATTGAGCAAAGAGACAAAGAAAAAATTGTAGATAAAGCGCAGAAATGTAGAACAATTAAAATGTAACTCGAGTATGGCGTTCCTAGGACAATTGTGTCAACATTTTGCAACAGAGAGAGAAGATTATGGATGCTAAGGTGTCTGCTGAAAGACTTCATTCCAGCATCCAAGGGTTAATAAATGGTGTCTGCTGGAAGACTTCATTCCAACATCCAATAAATAAATTGTGTGATGTGTATAAAATAGTGTATTTTGTAATTTAGTTTGTTAGGTGTCTGCTGGAAGACTTCATTCCAACATCCAATAATAAATTGTGTAGTCTGCTGGAAGACTTCATTCCAACATCTAAGGGCTAATAAATTATGTGTGGTATAAAATAGTGTATTTTGTAATTTAGTAATAAATTGTGTGATGTGTATAAAATAGTGTATTTTGTAATTTAGTTTGTTATACAATAGTAAAACACACATAATAAAGTAAATAATATAGTGTATTTCTCTTACTTCACCTGTTAGTACTTCACCTGTTAGTTAGACATAATAACTTACATTGTGTTGTATTACATTGGTAAGTTAGAAAAGTATAAGCAGTAATGCTTATACTTTTCTAACTTACCAATAATCTAAAGCACTTTTAGTAGATGAGATCACTCATAAATTTTAATTAGTAGCTAACGTTTTCAGTATTTCCTAACATCATCAGGCTACAAAATTCGAATAAGTTTGAACACTTAACCATTTTATTTATAGCAATAAGATGTTGTTATGGTGACTCGTTCGCAATTGGAATTTGACAGTAGTAACACGGACAGTAGATATTTTGTTGGACAGTAGATATTTAAGTTGGACAGTAGATATTTTGTTTTAAACAAATTATTGCAAAATATATTTTCTTGGATAATAAATACACATTTATAATCAATAGATAGCATAAATTTCTTAATTTCCATTGTTTATTAAATGTCAAAATAATATACAGATAACATACTTTTGACTATTTTTATATATTAAATTTTATTTTTACTTTTTTCGTAGAGATAACTTCAGTTACATATACCAAAAAATGCTATATATTAATAGACTACAGTGCCTGTTTGCTTCATCTAATATAGAATGCTGATCCATAACAAATCTTATCAAGTTTAAGCAATAACATTCTTTTGATTACTTTGCAAGTAATCTAGTGCAGTGTTTCCCAATTTGATGGTCCACAAATCCCTTGGGACCATAGAATCAATTTAGCAGTCCATGGCTTACATTAAAAAAGGGGATCCACAGCTCTTATTTGGGAACTTTACTTATTTTCTTTCAAATTGAGAACTGCTGATCTAGAGTATTGCACTTCTAGCAATTCTTAAGTGCAAGCTGGATTCTCATTAAGCCAACTGTAGTGAAATTTATGTTGCAGATTTTGATTTCATTTTTCTCTATGTAGTCTTAAAAAAGTGAAAAATCTTCAAACTTTTTTGACTTAATTTTATTCTCGAATAAAAAAAATTATATAAATTTCTAGATAATTTATTTATAGAAGTTATAGAGGAAAGTATGAGAAAAACTTGCAAATAAATACAGTAATAGAAAATTATTGGTGAGCCACAATAAAGATTTTGTCAGACCACATCTGACTCGAGAATATAAAAGAGCTGGAAATTTAATAGTGATCATATTGGTACAGATTAGCACAGGAAAGGCATAGCATAAATTCACTTTTACAGTCCCTCAATATAATCTCCAGAATTGTCCATGACCTTTTTCCATTGTTGTAGTAGCTTCATAATGCCATCAGAAACCCCAAATGTGTTGATATCATGGCTAGAGTGGTGGACTACATATATAATGTCAGGAACTGTGTGGAAACGAATGCCTCCTAGAGATTCCTTGAATTTAGAAAATAAATCAAAGTCACAGGAGATAAGATCTAGAAAATACTTCACAATCCCATTTTGTGAGCAAGTCACATACAGCACCAGCCAGAAGACAATGAGCATTATCATGAAGGATAATGACTAGAATGGTCAGAAAGTGATGGTGTTTCCTCTTGCAACACAATCTGCAGAACTTCATGCAGGTTGTATTGCAAGAAATGTGCACGGCATGCAACATTTACAGTTTGTACAGTGAGGACTTGTGCATCTGAAATGGCTGGTTGACCAGGCCTGGGCTCATCATTCACATTCTCACTTGAATGCATTTACCCACTTCCTTACCTTACTGAACAGCACCATAGGCCTCTACAAGTCTATGATGGCACTCCTTTGCAGCACAGCATCTTGCAGTTTCAATTTTAAGCCAAGAATGATCCTCTAATTTGAAAAGAATGTTTCTCCACCAACTTGTTGCTCTGCACAGACTTTGTTATGTTAATGTGAGTGTGCAGCACAAGGAAAGGCAATACCCCT
This sequence comes from Olivierus martensii, assembly GCA_000484575.1. Classification (NCBI taxonomy): domain Eukaryota; kingdom Metazoa; phylum Arthropoda; class Arachnida; order Scorpiones; family Buthidae; genus Olivierus; species Olivierus martensii. The sequence continues at coordinate 18,798 of AYEL01061119.1, read as the reverse complement.
CATAGTGATGGAAGGGGATGCTTCAACTTTGTATGCTCCAATATAATCAAGATTGCACATGTCACCAATCCTCCCCAGCACTGCTGTGATCACTATTAAATTTCCAATCCATGTATGTGGTGCACTTGTGCTAATATATAGTGTTTTCTCCATTAATTAAATCTAAGTTTTATTGAAAATGAAAACAGGGTAATTAATCAAAATTAATAAATTAAAATGAAATATAAAACATTAAAACAAACACAACTATTTTTGGTTCTTTAATAGTTACTTTTTATAAAAAGGTTAATGATGTTATAGCATCTATTTAAGATCATCTGATTTACAGATCATGATACTGATTTACATTGTTTGTCTCACCCATTTTATTAATCCTACTGTATAAGATCTTAAATTATTCTGTTTTTTAAATTGTTTCTCTGTTTTAAGTCAACTATAAATTTGTATCTAAGCTGAAAATAAATTGTCAGTTCAGATGCATACAGACTATTTTCTTGATGTCAAACACTATTTGTCTAATTCAATCCATGGACCAAGGAGTGATTATGATATTCAAGACTTATTAAATTTGATATTGCTTTGCCATATTGAACAGTCATAAAGGAAGACAAATATTTAATATTGAATTAGTTAGTTTGGCAACTAGAAGTTGCTGATAAAACAATGAAGGATATCTGGAAGAAAGTATATCTTTTCTTCTTTGTGGAGATTTGGGATTCAAAGTATTCAGATGACATCTGAATATTTTCATTGATTGATTATCACTGAAACAAATAGAGCTCTCATAAATGGAAATAAAGAATAGTCACTTTTTGAAAATTTATCAATGGTAATTAATTATCATCAATTGTAAAAAAAATGATAAATTATTCCTGTTTATGTAAACTAACAATGAAATAGCAAGTAATCATTTACATAATTGTTGTACTAACAATTATGTAAATGAACTGATATACTGAACTTGTAAGAATTATTACTTAAACTTCTGTCCATTATGATATATTGAGGTGGGATTAGAATTGCATGCTATGTATGCAACTTCCAACTCTCTGCTGATACTGATACTGATTGTTTTTTTTTGTATCAGAGATGAAGATAGTAGAATAAGTTATTATTTATTGTTTTTTTGGATGCTCGCTTGATAATTAAGCAAATTATTAAAACATAATTTAACATTTAGTTTTTATAAATTTTGTGTTTAATATATTATTTTTTATTACTTAATATTACTTGTTTTTGTGATCATTCAATTTATTAGTTATAAGTGAACTAACGTCATATGTAATTTAGTTCTAACATTTTTTTCCTTATTTTAACAACTATGAAATTTCACTATTCTGTTTGCATAATATTAGATTTTTATTTTCAAAAATTATATCAGAATAATTAGAAGACCTGGCCAGGATGACTTCTGGAAATTTTGCAGAGTTAGCTATTAGACTTAGATTATACTACTGTTATTTCCAAATATAGTCTTAGATTATTAAGTTTTTTTGAACATTTCAAATTTACAGAATGAGAAAATTGTGGAATCAAGATTCTTGAGGAATAATCACAATAACTAAAGGTAAGGAATAAAAAGGATGTTACTTGCTATTAGGAAATTTTTGTCTTGAAAGACTTCAATATTTAACCTTTAATGCTCCTCAATTAAAAAAAATTCCATTTTATGCTCCAAGGGGTATGAAATATGATGCTCGATATTTGATTTTTGCCGTAACTTTTTTACTTTTTAATTTTTTGGCACGAAAAAATTATTTTTGTTGTCCATATACTGTGTCCTGATATCGTTTTTTTAATTTTAGTTATAGGACCAAAAGAAAAAACGAAAAAAAATACGAAAGAATTAAGCCTAATTTGCATATGTAAACAGTACATAATTTTTTCAAATTATTCATAATTTCAGCATCGGATAAAAAAAATATTAATACAGTGAAACCTGTCTAAGTTGGACACATTTGGTTCCTTCAAAATGTGTTCAAGTTAGAGAGGTGTCCAACATAGAGAGATTCATAAAAGCAAAAATTTTTTCTAAACATACTAAACATAAAATTTTCATGTCAATGCAAACCTTTATTCAATTCAAATTGGAAACATTTATTATTTTAAATGAAACTCAAAAATGTCAAATACAAACTATAGTCTGTCAATGGTTTCAACATGAGAACTATTTATTTGAAAAGAAGTTTGTATGAAACCTTTTTTTATATTTAATTTACACTTTATCCACACATTTTCAATTTTATTCATTTTTATACCAAATAGAGTTTCAACAATCTCTGGTTCATTATTAGAAAATATTTATCGCTCAAATTCCTGTACATATTACAAAACTGTTTCATGATCATTCCAACAAAGTCTCTACATGAATTGAGCTGGATATAATCTTTTCAATTAAATCACTGGCTGTGCCAGTGATTTAATTGAAAGATTTCATATTCAGCCAGTGATTTCATATTCATGATGGACAAGATTGAAGATTTTACAAATTTTGACAACAGTTAAAATTTTATGATGATAGTTCTCAGGAAGAGCACTCAGTTCTTCTCCTAGGTCAAAGTTATTGACCTCTTGCATTCCTTCCTGAATCTGAAAGGGAACCCAGCTTTTTTAAAACATTTCTGAAGAGTTAATTGTGAAACTTCTTGTCATGCAACATAAATCCATCTCCCTACATCCAGAATTGTAAATGATCAGTAATTTGCTTCTTTTGGTCTAATGTCAGTTTATTTGATTTTCTTTTACTGCTTTTTAAGATCTCTAAGGAGAAGAAACAGCACACAATTCTCAAAGAAAAAATATAAAATATAAACCAAGGTCTATAAATACCAAAACTAGCTAATTATAGCCCAAATATTTTTAATTTTATTGCAATAAAATATTCTGGCTATAATTTGGCTAGTTTTGGTTTGATTTTTCTCAAAGCCCAGTGTTTGTATTTACAGTAATAAGTAAATTATGGATTTATAAGTTATCAGTAACCATCTCAAGGAATGACTAATCAATGTTATAAGTTTTTCTTTCACAAATTCCTTTGGATAATCTTCTAAACCTAAATAAAATTTAAGATTTTATTTCAACCAATTATCAAAAGTGTCCATCTTATTACAAACAGTGGTTCAAAATACAAGATAGAGAGGTGTTGAATACAGGTTTAACAAAGTAAAATATATGGGCTTTTGTCCGGTTCCAGGAAAAGTTGTTCAACATAGAGAGGTGTCCAACTTGACAGGTTTTACTGTATATTTACATTCCTGATAACATTCTGCATCCAATGATACCAAATACTTCATAAGTCTGAAAAATTTTTCCAACTAACAAAGACAATTTATTTTGTAACCTGAGAGCACAAAGTGAAACTTGATCCCCTGTAAAAACAAACAATCGTTTTATCCCTCTCGCAGATGAAATACAGTTTTTAGCGCGAGAAATTCGTGGAACCAATTATTCGCACTAATCGAGGCCTACCTGTATGTCTGTATGTTTATTAGCGCGAGAAATTCGTGGAACCAATTATTCGCACTAATCGAGGCCTACCTGTATGTCTATAAGCTCTTTTCTTTCCATTCAAAATAGCAAGTAAAAAAATGATAAAATTTCCGATTTTATAGTTCATAATGTATATAATATGGTATCTTATGTTGGCAAAAAGTGTTTAGCTAATTTATCGAGCAATCTAATACTTCAATTTTTTTAGGTTAGAATATTTTGTTCCAAATGTATGAGTAATCCTTGATTTACAATAGTGTCGATTACGTTGATCGATCGCGTTAAAGTTAGAATCTCTGATAACAAATAAGAAAAGGATGCTTTTTGTATAACTTTATTATGATAAAGTGGAGTATAATAAATATTTGTAGTGGGCGAGCCATAAATTCCGGGCATTTTCGACCTATGTTGGCGAGGTTCAAACGGAATCTAGTCGTAAGTCGAGGACTACCTATAATTGATTTACATTACTGGAACCTTACTTTTAAAATTTGAGATGTATCCCAGTTTTTGAATTTGTATATTCTTTGCAAAAGATTTAATAAGATAATCTGATAAATTTAAAACAATGCCAATATTACAATCATCTCCAAGCTTTTTTATGAAGGTTATGTTATGTTAATTGCTCAATCAAATTTCACTGGAGAAAATTTTTGGTGATGGCACTTGGAAGACTGCCATATTTGAGAAATTTGAATAGGTAGAATCCCAAGTTTTAACCTTCTTGAGTGATCCATTTTTAGAAAGTTGTTAAAGAACATGCAAGTTTTATCATTTCCAATGATGATAAAATTTTATGTAGCTTGTGATAGATACATATTGGTGGTTATAATTTCTCAGATTTAAATTACATCTGAAAGATATTGCATAAAAATATTTACAGAAAACAAAGAATTTCCTTTAAAATGAAATGCATAGCTTTATTTGAATGTAATTCTCTAAAAATTATTATTAACCTGTATGCATCTAAAATGGTCAAAATATTTTGTAATTACAGAACTTGTAGAAAACTAAAGTTAGCTCTATCATTTTTAAGTTTCTTCTGCATCATCAAAATAAATCCAAAAGAATGTATTTTAGTATTTTCTGAAAAACCAAATTATTCAAAATTTTGAAGCAATTGTAACAGAAATTGTATAGGTGGTTCCCTACTTAATTCATTATTTGATTCATGGTAATCTGATATTACAATTGCCATTACAGTATTTCAATGTTTATTGTTTTCATAGCACATTGGATAGAAATACCTTTGTTTTATTAGAAATTTACAATTGGGTGATGGCTGCCTGGTGATACGATCGCTCGTCATCTTGGGAATTCGGGTTCGATTCCAGATTGTCATCTTGGAGGATCCGGAAACATATCTGGATGTTTTTACCATCTTGAAATATTCAGTATTCCACTGTCTATTATTATTACCAAAATTACTACTATTGTTGGTCATTTTTGACTTATGTGATGGGATTATCAAAACATAACTCCATCTTATGTAGAGGATTATACGTGATATGCCTGCAATTCAAAATTTTTTAAATTTTGAATTGCAGGCATATCATGTTATTGTGGCAATTATATTATATATCACTGCTGTAAAATGAATCACAGTTTTTTCATGCATATAAAACCCTGCAAACATATTTACACTAGTATTCATTAAGTGGACAATAGCATTAGTCTTAAAAAAACTGCTGGATGGCTGTGTTTTAAAGCATTTGCTTACCACCTTGGAGGATCTAGGTTTGATTTTTGGGTCTCGCACCTCCAATTTTTAAGGTGGATCTGGCCTGGGCCCATCTGTGAGTTAATTTATGTTTTTATATACCTATTGTAAATGTTGTGCAGATAATTTTTTTTTTTTGAGATATAAGTTAAAAACATGGAATATAATTAGCAAAGCATTGTAAAGTGAAGTATGCTTATATATGAAAACATAATAAATGGAAAATGAAATTATTAAAAAATATAAAGATTTGTATGTCCACTTAATTTCTAAAGAAACAATAAGAAATATAAAAGAAAAACATTTTTTGGAAATTTTTTATTAAACTATCACTTACATTTTCTTATCTATATTTAAGTATGCTCATAAATTCATTTGTTTGCTAATGTATTTATTTGTGTACATGTGATTTAAGCATTGTTAGATTTATGCAAAAATATTTTATATGAATTAACCAATGTAATTTAGAGACTTGCAAGTATTTCCTGACTTGCATAAAAAAACCTATGGTTCTAATTTTTTACATAAAATTTTGCATAGGTTAAAAAATGAATTAATTTTTCAACAAAACTTTTGAAGTAAAAAACTATCTCAACTACTAGATTATAATGACTGTCACATTGTTCTCGTAAGGGAGACAACATTGCATGGAATGAGTGATATTGTATCACTAATGTGATATTTAAGATCAATGAACAATATACAAAACATAAATAAATCAAGTAATGAACATGTTCATATTTGTAACTTATAGAACACAAAACATTAATTGTACAGCATTTATATCTGACTTCCATAAATCAGAATTTGGAGAATATCTGTATTTACTTTTCTCTTTATCTAGATTTTATTAGTAGATATCACTGATGTTTGGCATTGTTGAAACAATTGCTGCATTAAAGTGGTTCATTTTTTAACACTGACAATCTACTAGGCACTCCGGTGCACTGTTGTCGACTGGTGTTTTACATTTCTTGATGTGTGCGTCGTTTCACAAAAACCAGTCTGCTCATTTTGTGATTTCGATTTTTGGAAAAAACTTTAATGGATTTGTATCATATAACAAAACAAAAATGACTAATATTACATTTAACAAATTTATAATTAATTATTATAAAACAATAATTGGCATTTAGTTATATTTTGTTTTCGTCATACTTTTGTTCAAAAATATTCGGCCCTTTGTTTCTTTTTGAATTGCAAATTCGGTCCGCAAAGTAATTTGAGTTTGAGACTACTGCCATAATAAACAGTTTTGGAACTGCTAAACTAGAGAAATATCTACAATCCAAATATCTCTAGTTAGCTTACATTAGCGTGTGCAGTCATACCTCACCTTACATCGTTAATTTGTTACCAGACTCTCGACTTAAGTCGAACAAACTCTTTAAAAAATGACCTAGCCCTTCTATAAACAACCCATAACATCAGTAATAACATTTTAAAGCTTTTAAATGATTTTATAAATTATTTTGCATATTTTAATCATTATTTTATTCATTCGTACGTGATTTTGCCCTTTTTATTGGTTTTTAAGTGATTTTTAAAATGTTTACTGACTTGATGTAATGTAAAGTTGTATAAACTAATGTTAAGGCTGGATCTCACGGGCTTAAATTGTGGATTAAATATGCCGATGTAAATGTATCGCACACAAAACATTGGGCGTACCGATAATCGAATCAAAAATGTATAATGTGACAAATAAACGATGTTGTTTAGCTATTGGCAATTACTGTGATGTTATTTTAAGTTAGCCGATTCGATACGAATAGTGAAACTCAAGAACTGCTTTATTTATTGATAGCTTCTTTCATAAAATTATTGAATGTCCTGGTTTAGAAATTGCAAAATTCAAAATCTAACAAAACTGTATGAATGCATGACATATATCATTTCAGAGAACGACAAAGTTTCAATAATCATCTCGTAATCCAATTGAATGAGTGGTCAGTGTATTCTTATATACGGCTTAGAAAATTTAACAAATGTCAACTTTGGTGTAAAGATGCAGTGTCTTGCCATATAGTGGAAGTGACATCAGCACTGGTGTATTTACATTGCATTTTATACTTGCAAGACCACCTTTAGTAGTATTTTTTCTTATTAACAGAAAACCAACATAAAGTCAAAAATGATATAATCCGAGGTGCGACCATACTATCTGACTCGAGGTCCAGGTTTACCAAGAGGACTCGTGTCTGCGTAGATAGCCGATCTGGGAGTGCTAAGATCTACCTAGTCTAATAAGTTTCCGAAATTACTTGTCGTACAACCTTCTCAAAATGGAAATCTGCCCAATCTCATCGCAGTCTAATTGATTAAGAAGTTATTCCAAATTCTTGATTTGATTCTGGCCAGTAGCAAATTTTTAATTTCAGAAAAATTAAAAATATAGACCAAGTACCATCTAGTAATTAATAATATCTTAGTCCAAATTTTAAATTATTATTAATCAATAGATGCTGGCACTATATCCTTGATTTAAAAATAATTTAGAATTAAAGTAATTTTAATAATTATCACACTAAGGTCAATTTTGCAATATAATAAAATCTTTAAAAAATTTTTAAATCATCATCACATTGTGATTTAATACTTTTATAATTGGTGTTTAGTTAATAAGGCTTAACAAAATGTGAAAAAAAAATTCTGAAATATAGAAACATTTAAAAGATTTTATAACATTTAACTTACTCTGCCATAAATTAAGAGTCTAAATATCTCAAAACACTATATACTCACACCATCGCTACCCACATCATATTATAATAATTTCTGCTGTAGTGTTGTTTGATATTTAAAAATTTCTAAGCATATCTAAAATAAGTGTAAATAATGTTTTATTTTTGCTTGGAGTATACTAAATCCAATGATTAAGATTGTTTAATGAAATTTTATAAAGATTTCAGAATTGTAAATATTCATTAGGAATATAATAATAAAAATTTGAATTTTTGAGATCTGATGGAAAAACTCGGATACACAATATTACAGCCTCCACTCCACGAGAACGGTCGATCCCATTGATGCAGTTTAGTAACACTGGTATAGCAGGTAGTATAGGGTTAAGTGATTGCATGATATTGTAGTGTTGTACAACATCATGTAATCACTTTTATAAAAATTTAAATATATTTGATAATTTATCATAAATATTTTATGTGAGAAACCAATTAATAAAAAAATTTAAATTTTAGCACAACATCCCAAGCAATTGATGTTGGAAAAAGAATGGGTGCAGATTTCACCATATTGACTCATTTCAGTCAGCGTTATGCCAAAGTTCCAATTTTTCCAAAGAATGATACTAACACAATTGGTTTTGCTTTTGACAACATGGTGGTAAGTATTGTCTTTTTGAAATGCAAAAACTTACTACTTTGTTTTGTAAACAGTATTTTTATTTTAGGTCAGGCCGTGCGATCTGGAGCTTTTACCACATTTTTTGCCATGCTTGAAATCTCTCTTTGCAGATCACTATGAAGAAATGCAGGAGAAAACTGCAAAGCGTCTCAGGCAAAAACAAATTTTAGAAGCAGCAATGCAGTAGTATAATTTGACATGTAAATCATTTGTATAATTGTGTAACATATTTAAATTAAAAGATTTTTAATATTACCTTTAAATAGTTCTTATGCTCAAGAAAAAAAGAACATGCAGTAAACTGAAAAGGTACACTTTATTCATTTGGTAATGAAGAGTGGCAATCACTTTACAATATTTTCAGTAAATGGCAAATACATCTTCCTAATATTCAGCATTCGTAGATACATTCTGTTTAGTTTTAATGATTTCATAAAAAATAGTATGTGAACTTTGTTCGGTGATAAAACTGACAATGACATTTGAAATGACAAGATGATTAAACAAATGAGGGAAAATCGTTCGACTTAATTTTCTTAACGTGGATGTATCGACTAAAAATGATTTTAATTGTGTGCTTAGTATGGCAAGGATAATACATTTTATAAAATTTCTATTTTTAAAAGGAAGACAATCAACAGTGATTGTTTTGTAACTTGTGTAATTCAATTTTCACAATTACTAAAATAAATAACTGGAAAAGAAAATAAAAATCACAGAAATCTGCATCACCTTAGTCACACTTATTCTCAATATGGAATTAATAACTTCAACATGATTTATCAATTAACGACAGCAAAAAAATAAAAATTTAACAAAAATGGGAGTAACATTCCAATCATATGGGGGAAATTAACCTATGATATTTAAATCTAATCGATAAGAAACTACCTCCAGCAGCTCCATTAGTCACGCCCTGGCAAGTTCTAAATTTGGGCGGAAGGAGTGAGGACATCTACTGGTACAATAGGGACAATAGAATCATCCTTTGCCACTTTGATACAAAGTGGCAACAAGATAGTGTGCGTCTATGTTACGAGAAGTCACGTTCTTATCTCTGAGCTTCGATTTCCATTCCGTGCGGTGATGCCGGTGGTTGATGGTTTCCTAGGCTGCTGCAAGTTCCTGTTGTTGTAGCATTGGTATTATTGTTATTGGCTACGGGTGACAGAGTAGGTGATGTTCCCATCTTATCCGAGGCAGACATCCTAGAAAATGCCGATAACGTATCTGGAAAGTTGGGAGGAGTAGCTGGTGTGTTTGCAGGTGTACAAATCTGTAAAAAGAAAGAAACTATTAGTTATATTTAGAGTAATCTGATTGTGAATATAAGAAACAAGTTAAATAAAAATTTCTCTCATTTACAAGTTTTTTAATTTTAAATAAAAAAATTCAATTATAGCAAGCTGCATTTGTGGCCAATCAAATCAAATACTGTTTTTGTTAATTCTACCAACATGGTAAAGAAAATTATAGAATTTTTTTCTAATATCAGGTGTAGTTTTTATAAAACCTAAGAAAATGTGTATTGTGTGTAGCTTCCCTAAATGAAAATGATTTGACAATTTTCTTGTATATTCTACTTTTGAAAGAAAAAGATTATAGAATTCCTGATTAATTGGGGATATACTGTATACTGCATTTATGTCATTTCACCATTACATTGCCAACAGAAACAATTAAAAACTTATGACTATTCTATATGGTGCCTTAAAATCTATTTTCATATATTTCCCTTTATAACAGAAAATAAAGTGACCTATAGCAGTTAGAGAAAACCATATTGTATATTCGAGTTATTGCTTATATAAAATATTTGATGATAAGATTCTGGATCATCTGCTGTGATGTGTTGTGGTGCTCCATATGGTGCCTTAAAATCTATTTTCATATATTTCCCTTTATAACAGAAAATGAAGTGACCTATAGCAGTTAGAGAAAACCATATTGTATATTTGAGTTATCATCAAATATTTTATATAAGCAATAAGATTCTGGATCATCTGCTGTGATGTGTTATGGTGCTACATTTGCTGCAATATGGCTTACTTCTGACTTCTCTCCTTGCAGTTCTAAATCCCTGTTTTTTCTAGGCCCCTTCTTCAATGTTTATCTTGTGAAAAAAATTCCTTATCTGCAATTAGATTTGAACCAATGTGTTCAGCTCCTCATTCCATTACATTCACAACACAGTTTGGAAGAATATTGCTGATAAATGTATTTATCTCAGATGTACTAAGAATTTCAGTGTAAAGGTTCCATTACATTCAGAAGAATAAATGAAAATGTGAAATATCACATTAAAATAAACATATTATCCTTGCATTGTCAAAATTTTCCTCCTAACTGAAAATATGTAAAACAGACAGCAGTTTATTGACAGATAATTCGACTGGTTTATAAAGAGAAATGGTAACTAGATTGAATACTTATCTTGGACGATTCTGGCACTGTTCAATTGAACACAAAGGTTGTATTGTAATAGTTGTTAAATAGAGCCAAATGTGCCTTTGCATTAGACTGCAATGATGTTTTTTTAATCAAATACTAACCTGATTTAGGAATTTTAGCCATTGCCATTATAGCTAGAGATACATCAATTATGAAAAATATCAATTCTTAACATTTTGTGTAGAAAATATCGATATCAAAAATTTTTAATTTTAAACAAAAATCTATTAATTATTTTCATATAAAATATAATAATAAATCAATAATCATTCGTTAAATATTGCAAACTATGCTATTATAGTATGCATTACTGTAATTATTTAATGGTTTTGGAATATTTTAACATCTATAAATAAAATGATGACAACTTTCTAGAATCCAAGAACAGGTTTGGTTTAATGTCACAAGGGCCTCATGGACCAAACAGTGGTGCCAAACACTGGATAAAATTTAAAACACAAGTAGGTAAAAATAGACAGTGGTGTAAAATGACACAGTAAACAATAATAATATATGAACCATCAAAGATATACAAAAGTGCCTATACAGGGTGATTCAAAAAAGGTTGTGCCAAAATTTACAAGCTTGTAAAGGATAAAATTCTGAATAAAAAAGTCTAGTCTCGTTTTTTGATTTGAAGCTCCATTTAAAAGATATAATCCTTTAAAGCTAACCAATCACCATCGAATACACAGAGTCACCACGCGTCACGTTGCCGAGATGATCGCATTGCGTCGCTCGCCTTCTTACTACTCGATAGTAAGTAGGAGAGTGATGCGTCTTGGCAATGCGATGCGTCGTGACTCTGTATATTCGATGGTGATTGGTTAGCTTTAAAGGATTATATCTTTTAAATGGAGCTTCAAATCAAAAAACGAGACTAGACTTTTTCATTCAGAATTTTATCCTTTACAAGCTTGTAAATTTTGGCACGACCTTTTTGAATCACCCTGTATAAAATGATGTAAAGTGCCATACAAAATAGTACAATAAACATTAAATTTGATGTAAAACACAAATATCTGATAAGGGCTGTAAGAATAACTGTTCACAAATAACTAAACACTTTTTATTGACAATGATTTTAAGACAGGACTAGTTAAAATGCTGTAAATCTCTGGAGTAAAATAAGGATATTCAATTAAAATGTGCTTGATAGTAAGAGCACAATGACAGAGATCACAAATAGGCTGAACTTCACCCATTAAAAGATATGTATGGATGAGCCGGCTATGCCCGATAGGAGATTCTCCTTGCCAGACTCCGTATCTGCTGTTCCTGCAATGACGAGTCCCATTGTTCAACCAATGGTTTGATCTGGTAGAGTTTGTTGTTAATTTGTTTTATGCTGCCACATATATGGTAGTTTTTTATTAATTATGGATTTAAAGTCAGAGAAAGGAACATGGAAATTGTGTGAGTGGTGAGGAATGGCTGATTTTGCAGTGATATCAGCAAGTTTATTCCCTTGAATACCAACATGTTCAGAACCCAACAACACTTGGTGTATCCCTTCAAAGGAAGGACAGAAGCATCTAGATATGAAAATAATAAAGAGGGTGTGGAGAAGATTTCAATGAGCTTGCAATGCACTCAATGAATCAGAGTATATGAGGCTTTTATGATGACCTTTCATCCTAATATGCTTCAGAACAAGGTGAATTGCATGCATCTCAGTAGTGAATACAGCTGTCAGTAAGGATATCTGCTTTGATAGTACTTTGTCATCACAGATGACAGCAGATCTCACATGGCCATTGGATTTAGATCCATCTGTGAAAAGAAATCTGTATTCAAATGAAAGAAATCTGCTAAGAGTTATTGAAAAACACAACCCGGGGTGGAGGCCTTCTAATAATGGGTGAAGATTAAAGTCCACAGATATGGGGATGCATCTTAAGGTGCAATAACTACATGTTTGGACTGGGAAATAGATGATGTACCTAAACTGGTCTTTCTTCATAGGTCTGGCATTTGCAGACTGAATGTTGGAACAAAAAGGTCAAACAGTGAAAAAAATATGAGATTGAAAATGCTCTACCAGGCTTCTTTGATAGACATTTCAATTTGATGTAGCAGAAACAACACTGTTATCTCCTCATGACAGAAAGTGGAAGCTCAAATGCTTCAACATACTCTGGTCAAGTGACATGCAAAATGCCACAGTGCACAAAGAGCATGATGGTGGATGGGGTCTAATATCTGCAGAGTGGATTCTCTTGCAGAATCATAAATAAGAGATCCTAACTTTGATCAGATGAGTAACGGATAGATTTGGAACATTGAATATTGATTTATGCCCCAAGAAAGAAAAGAAACTTTGAAGATGTTCAAAGCTCTATTATACTTTCCCTTAAGATGAGACAGAAAGTGAGCTTTGGTCAAAGATGATGCCTAGAAATTTGGCTTCGTTAACAACTGGAATGGGTACACTACTGAAGAAAACTTTGGATCTTGATGGAGACCATGTTGCCAACAAAAGTCTGCTATAATAAAAATGTCTACTATTCTCTGAAGTTTTTTTTTTCAATCCAGTTCAAAGCAGTCTGTACTGTCTCTCTAAGCTTCATGTTGGTTGATTGGAAGATGTGGAAGTTGTCTACATACAAAGCACTTCACATACTGGAGATAAACAGGCTGTGACTATTTATTTTTAGAATAAATAGTAACACTTAAAACTGAGCCTTGAGGTACACCTTGTTCCTGTAAATGGGGAGTGGATAAGGATGGGAATTTGCCGATTTTCATTAGCAATTTTACATTGTTGACTTTACATAGGAAAAACAATGTAAAGTTGCTAATGAAAATTGGCAAATTCCCATGCAAACTACAAGTGTGAAGGTTACCATAATTCCAGGCCTGATCATAAGCCTTTTTTATATCAAAGATGGAGACAGATGTTTATGTCTGAGAAAGGCTACACAAATAGATGTTTCAAAGTGCATAATATTGTCCATTGTGCTCCTAAAAGAACAGAATATGCTCTTTGGTATGGTGAGAGTCAGCCATGGATCTCAAGATGACAATTCACCATATGTTCAAGAATGTTATAAAGGCAGCTGGTTGATACTGTTATTTAGTTGATGAATATTTTAAAACAAAATAACAAATATTTTCAAAATGAATGGAAATAATATACAAATTGTAGAAATATAATATTTGTATTAATTAATAAAGTAATTCTAATAGTCAAATTATTAGGTTTTTGACTTGTAATATTAATACAAGTTTATGTAGATCATTTGATATAAAAAAATCATTCAATAGTCCTACTACCTATAACAGTAATGATTAGTTATAAATTTTTTAAAATTTAATGGTTAGTCAACCTCACATATATAGTAAGGTTTATGACACCAAAACAAAAGTGAATATAAAAAACAAGTTCAAGAAATAACTAGTTATCCCTTTCCAAACATATTTATTTTGGAATGATTAAACTTAACAAATTAAAATATGTCATCAAAATCATATTCAATGCAGTTTATATATGAAATTATAAAATAAATAATATACCTACATATAAGTTAATAGCAACAATGCAAGTAAGCAGTATGGATTAACTTCATGCCATCTAGTGTCAATAATAAAAATAAAACTCAAACTTTTTTAGGCCAAACTTCAAGGAAAATATCCAAATCAAATCTAATACAGTGGTACCTTGCAAGTCAACACTAATTCATCGCTGAACTACTGTCAAATTGAGAAACTGTCAAATTACAGTACAATATTTCCCATATAGGACTGTAGTAAATAGATTAATTTGTTGTTGGACTCCATCCCACTTCCCCTAATGGAGAGGTAAGAGAGAGAGTGTATTTTATAATTTATTGAGTTAAACAATAGTAAAGAAAATAATATACTATTTTATACACAATACACACAATTTATTAACCCTTGGATGGTGGAATGAAATCTTCCAGCAGATACTCTAGTGTCCATAATCTCTCTGTATTGCAAAACATTGCTACAGTTGTCCTAGGAACACCATACTCTTGAGTTACATCTTAATTGTTCTACCTTTTTTCATTTTATCTACAATTTCATTCTTCTCTATGCTCAATCAAATGTTGTTCTTTCTGAAATTATTCCTCTGGTCAATTCTCTTCGAACCCATCCTTTCATTCAGAAAAATAATAACAACTACAGATGTTTCTGAAAAATGCAGAATTGAAAATTAACACAAACAACATGGGCAAATACCAAAGCAGCCCAACAAGAATTGACAAATAGCAAATGTCATCACAATTTCATGCACGTGCATGAACCAGCCCACAAAATTCAAATGTCAAATTGTGAGGTACCACTGTACTGTCAAATTAATCCTTTTGATATTTTTAACAGAAATTTTAATAATTTGAAAAGATTTAATGTTAGTGCCATCTCTTAATTAATAAATACATTAATCATTAAACCAAAGAGTCGCACCATCTATGAATTAATGATTAAACTAGAATTTTTGATTAATTTATCTGAAGAAGAAAATCTGTCTCAGCTGGGATTGAATCAGGGATCTTAGGATTACCGTCCTGTCATAACTGCTAGACCACCAAGGCTACGAAGTATATTTAGATACTAATCTGAAGAGAATATTATCTTCAGATATTAATATTAATTTAAAATTATTTTTGATCATAGATATCAAATAGATCTATTGACAGAGTCCAATGTCTATGAGAAGAGTCAATCTGCCACATAACCTCAGTGGTCTAATGATTATGACATTTGGACAATAACCCAAAGGTCCCTGGTTCAATCCTGGGCTGAGGTAGTTTTCTTTTTTCAAATAAATTAATTTAAAACTAGTTTGTCAATTCATAGATGGCACCATTCTTTAGTTTAATGTATTTATTAATTACAAGATAGCACTAACATTAGTTTAAATCCTTTCAAATTATTAAAATTTCCATTAAAAATATCAAAGGATTAATTTGACAGTATTAGAGTTTTATTTTTGAATTAAACCTTACTAAATATAATGGATAACCTCACCATTTGTCATTTTTTCATCTTTATCTTAAAACATTGAATGTTTGACATTTTTAAATGTCTAATTTACTAGATTAAAGTCTAATTTTAAATAATAAAATTTAGCAGGGTGGTCTTGAAATTAATTTTATGACATTTTTAAAAAAGTTTCAATTAGATGATTAAATGACTCATTTCAGATAAGCTTTAACAGTAAAAAATAACCACAAAATTTCATGAAAAGCTAAGAAAGGCAATAATAATCTCATAAGCATACTTTTCCTTTAAGAAAATAGCTAAAAAACTGAAGTTATATACTTACAAATGAATTTAAGACAAAATATCAAAATGATTATGTTACTAGCGTACAATGCTATATACTTAGCTCTTATCCTTCCAAAAAACTTGTACTATTTTTTTAAAATACACTCAGCCCTCGATTTACACAGTAGATACGTTCTTGGAAAAATCGTGCAAACTGAAACCATGTAAAACGAGATGCAGAATTCATACAAAATAGGATATGTTCAATTAAACTGTAAACTGTGTAAATCGATCTAAAGAAGATAATGAAATGTCGAGGATATGTTCTTTATAACTGTATAAAATGAGATGAGGATTAAAGGGAAAAAAAGGGGGATTGGTTCATTAATTTTTAGAGATAATTTAATGCTTATACTTTTTCAATTTATTTTTGAAAATGAAAACAAACATTAACATTGAATATGGTACAAAAAAAAATTAACAATATTCCTACAAATAAAAACAATAAAAGCATTCAAACAAATAGGCAAGCTGCAAGCATGAGTTGAGTTAAGTTGAACTGTGAAACTTGGACAGTAAAAATTAATAGTGAGTGATAAATTGTGAAAGAAAGTGGACTAAGAAGAACTGTGAGTTATTCTGAATTAAAGACATAAATTAGTATTATGAGACTTAGACAGTAAAAGTTAATAGTGAGCGATAAATTGTGAAAGCGAAAGTGGAGGTAAAAGTTAATAGTGAGCGATAAATTGTGAAAGTGAAAGTGAACTAAGAAGAACTGTCAGTTATTCTGAATTAAAGACATAAATTAATATTGTATAAGATATTATCGGATTTTGTATTGAATTTAGTTACAGTGAAACAAAATTATTTTATTTTGTGTGTAATTGGATTTTGTATTGAATTTAGTTATAGTGAAACAAGATTATTTTGTTGCGGATTTTGTATTGAATTTAGTTATAGTGAAACAAGATTATTTTTTTTGTGTAAATAAATTGGACTATACGAAGTAGGATTTTGTATTGAATTTAGTTATAGTGAAACAAGATTATTTTATTTTATGTTTTGTATTGAATTTAGTTATAGTGAAACAAGATTATTTTGTTTTGTTAACTTGTAACCCACAAATTGTTATTTATGATACTCTTTTAATTTATAAATGTTAATGCAAAAAACAATCAAAATAAAACCCATCTCTACGAACTCGTAAACCCACAAAATGTGACAATATGTTACTCTTTTAATTTATAATGCAAAACAATCAAAATAAAACCCATTTTTTTTCATTTAAAAACTGTGTAAAAGCGAAACCGTGTAAATTGAGTGCCATGCAAATCGAGGGCTAGGTGTAGTCATTATTATAGGTCTATAATTTTAGTTACTACAAGCAATTAAAGAGAACAAATTTTGTGAAATAATTTTAATGCAGAAACTACATGCCTTATTCTGCTGTGTTAATTTTCCATGTTAGTAAAATGTATAAAATAAAATTTTCATTAACTGACAAGGGGAAGTTCAGACATTCGGGTCACCGATTTGTTTGAAATTGCGCATACTTGTAGTAGTCCCCTAGGACAATATAATGTGCGAGTAATAAAGTGCACAACTCAAGCATTGTCGAGAAAATCGCACGAGAAGTTTCGTACTGAGTTCATATAATCTAAAATTTAATTATTGCTTGAATGTTCAGTAGCGCAGTGGTTGAAGATTTGCTTTTATAATTGCGTGATCGCTGGTTCAATTTTTAGCTTTGACAATTTTTTTATTTTTATTTATTTTATTATTATTATTTTTCTTTTACATTGTTTTATATAAATACAGTTATTTAAAACAAATAAAAAAATATAAATATTTTATGTATATACTGATATATAATTTTTTTTTCTGTCAACAGATGATGCCACTTTCCATTCTATAAGAATATTAACTTGTAATTATAAATTAGTATTAATAGTTAATTATTATTGATAATAGCATATTTATTGGCAAATATTCCTCCAATTTTGATATTTTTACCCATCTTTCTTTAATAATTTACGAGAACCTTTTCTATGGAGAGTGCAGACACCAAGTGGGATGATTTTTAGCTAGATTCACTAATTTTATTTTTGTTTCGAATGAAATGAAATCATGCATCTTCGGCTTCTTAACTGGCCTATATCGTTCGTTAACTGTGAATCTTTCAACCTCATGGAACTGATTTTGATAAACATTAACCACTGTACCGATTTCTATAAATAGGATATCGTTAGAAAGGTATAATTTTCGTATGTCTGGACAACAGATCTTTTTTTTATTTGGCCATTTTTTTAGGGCCCGAGGGGCTGAATTTTTATTTTATGACAATAAATATCAATAGATGGCACTAAGTGCCAAAAAGGGGGGGCAACAGATAACTTACCTGCATTACTGTTATTGGATTTTTACAGAATTACTTAGCTAAAAGAATTATTACTGATTATGATACAGGATACTGTTTAGCTAACCTTTTCATTGGATGTTTTATTTTAAAGGAAATTTTATGTTGAATTTGCAGTTAA
>AYEL01061118.1:0-35954 GCA_000484575.1 Olivierus martensii | reverse complement strand
AAACCATTAAAACATTACTGAAAGGTTGGTTAGAGAAGGAAATGTGGTAAACATGATAAACTTTTTCTTGAATTTAGAAACATTCATCTACCAAATAATAAATATTTTATTATTTTTTGGTTTTACTATGTTAATTTTTCATTAACTTAATATTATTCGGAATCGGATAATAAATCAATTCCTTCAATTCTGATTTCAGCTTCGGATATATTACTGCTATCGTTATTTTCATTATTCAAATCATTAATTTTAATTAAAATGATAAAACTTGATTGAGTTTCTAAGAAATCGTTAATTGTGCCATCAGCAATTCAACATTTTTCTGATAATGTTTTTATATGTTTAAGACACGCTTGCTATATACTTATATAATGAATATAATTTGAGTTTTATTGAAACCTATATTACATTTACATTATTTTATTATAAAATTACTTATTATAATAATGTGATAAATAAATTTATATTACATTGATAAATTTGAAAAATTGAAAACTTAAAATACTGATGTAAATTTTGTAAAGTTTTTCTAGACTGCGTTTATTTAAAAACGCTGCAAGCCATTCTAATTCTGAAAGATACCAAAATTGTTTGAAATGGTTAGCGCTAAAAATTTAAAATACTTTAACTTTTCTTACTATTTATTACCCTTAAATATAGCTTAAATGGAATATGTCCACCATCTCTTTACTTGAATAGACTAAGACTGTACTCATGGTTCTTCAAATATGTCTCATCACATTAAATCGTTGGTTTGCAATACTATTGGATTTGAATAAAATATCAAATATCAATGTTTTAAATGACAGTTGTCAGTAAAATCAAAATATACTTTGTCATTTGTCAATTATGCAAATAATGTAGCAATGTCGGAATGGGAGTGCAAATTTAGCTCCTCTAAAGCATGTTACTATTAGTATAGATTAATATTTATTTTCTACTATTAATATTATATATATATATATTATTTTCTTTACATAAAACTGGAAAAAAAATTCAAGTATTATGGGAAGGGGATCTTCAAATATGTCTCATCACACCCGCCACATAGTATTCTACCTGAATGGAGTGTGGCGTCATCTGTTGACCAAAAAAAAGCAATCACTTGCTATTTTGGAAGATCCACGTTCAGTTCCGAGTCCCATACCTCCAATTTTTTAACCTTATGAGGAAAATTATTGTATGAACAAATAATAAGTGGTTGATATATTGGATATTGTATTCAATGCTTATTTAATTAAAGTATTTTTCAAATCAAAAACGATTTGATATGTGAATTTCCATTAAAATTTTGTTCAGAAGATCAGATTAGCGAATGGTTTTAGAGAGAATAAGATATTAAGCAAGAGTATTAGCATGTTCATTAGTTTGGATTCTCTTCTAGATAATAATACAAATGATCCGAATAAGGCAGTCGGATAGCCTAGTGGTAACGCTGTCGACCTGCCACGCAGGAGAACCCGGGTTCGCGTCCCGGGTCTGGTATCTCCTGAAAAGTTTTTTCGGGATGGTGAGCTGGTCCGGAAATCCCCGTCCACGGGTGTAAGTGGAGCCCGTGGGTGGAATTGGCCCCGCCCCTTAGTAATCTTTCTGATTTGAAAGTGTCGTAAAATATGCAAAAAAATAATCCGAATAATATCTATGATATTAATATTTTGTTTTGCATATTTTACGCCCTCTTTCCAATCAGGGAGATTATTAAGGGGACGGGGCAATTCCAACCATGGGCTGCAGCCACATCCGTGAAGGGGGCAGATGGTGAAGGAAGGAATCACCGGACCGGGCCCAGTAACCCGAAAAAATCCGGGACGCGAACCCGGGTCCTCCGGCGTGGCACGCAGACAGCATCACCACTCGGCCATCCGGCTGCCTCCATGATATTATTAAGAAAGGAAGTTAAAGTATTTTCTATATTTAATTTTAATAACAGATGATGATTTGATTAAAACAATATGATTGATTATAAGAACAGCATATCTCAGTGAAAATAATAATGGATTTGTTAATGTTGAAATCTGGGGTCTGTTCAATGATATGCATTCATTAGATTTTCCTAACACCGACACCACTTGTTGACTTAAACTGTACACTCTATTTGATATTTTCTATTCGTTTTTCCTTAATTATTTATAAACATTAATAAAGTATAGTTCAATCATCTAAACCTTCATTCGAATTAAAATTTGATTTAAAAGTTATTGAGAGAAATTTTGATATTATTGATAAATTTCTACGATTTTCAATTATTTGAGAGTTACTGATACATTGATACCTTGATTGATACAATCTTTCATTATACATTTAAATTAAATTCATTTAAAATATATATTATAAATCATAATATATACTTCTTATTTTTTATAATTATTCGTTTATATTTATAACAATAAAATTAATAGATTTTTAATTGGTTTGACTTTTTTAAATTTATGATCAGATAGAAGGAGCTAGCGTCATTGTTTTGTTGCCATGGTGAAGAGTCGCTGTCTGAAAAAGTTTTGTAGAAAAATATATCACGTTAGGAGCGTTAAGAGATTATTTTGACTGTTATTTTCACAAATCATTATTGTCTAATCAATAAATTATATGCTAATATTTATTTTTTTTATGTAAGTATTTGGATTCAAATAATTTTAGAAAGACTTCCCTTATAGAATAATTTAGATAGATATAAGTTTTCCTAGTTCTATGACTTAAAAGAAATTAATTGATGATAATTGCAGTAGATTAATAATATATACAAGAATGGAAATGTAATTATAATTTTTATATAAAATTGTCATTCCTAATTCCAAAAATATTAATGCAGTAGATTGTTATTTTTTAATAGGCTAATAAAAATTTAATAAAAGATATAAATAAAAAATTAATGAAAAATATCACAGTAAATGCTTATGGTATATTTACTTTATCTTTACATGACAAATGCATGTTGAGATCTTGGTTTTCCAGGAAAAATAATAAATAATCTATAGTAAATAAATTGGATTTTAAATGTTATAATAAATTACTTTTGATAATATCCATTATGATCTGATCATTGGCTTTTTTAGTTTACTATTAATGATTTGTTATAAAACAGATAAACTAAACACTTTTTCAATATTTTATTAACAGAACTACTTTTTTATTATTTCTTTTTAAATAAAACTGTTTACAAAATAAAAGATTTTAGAAATTTTCCTAAATTCTGAGAGTTATCATTATTAAAGCAACAGAAAAACAAAAAGTATCCATGGTAAAAATAGAATAAATAGTCATAAATTTATTAACCTGTTTTTCTTGTTATATTTATAGAATAACAGGAAAAGAAAATGTTTAATAACTTTACTATTAACTTCTCCAGCTTAGATTTTTATTGGAATTATATAATCAAAATATTTATTATACAAACATTTTTTTTATATTACAGTGTATATTCAATAATAATTAAAAATTTTTCATATGTCAAAACTGTTTTAAAATCTCTTTCATGTTTTATATTTTTTAATAAAGATATTTTGTTTGAAAAGTTTCTCTCAGAATTGTTTTGAGAAAATGAATATTTTTAAGATATAGTATACTAAGTGTAATAAATATCTTCATATTGAAAGTCAAATTTTGAGATCAGGTTATTTAATAAATATTAACATTATATCAATAAAAAATAGACCATTTCATATAAATCAAAACTCAGTAATTTCACATCAATAACAGATTGCTTTTTAGAAATGTTTTTATATATGTGAGGAATGTAAAGATAATTGTTTTTTTTTTTTTTTTATATATGCTCAATTCCTACTGAATGATAATTTTTTTTTTTTTTTTCTGAATTTTGTAAACTACTTTTACATGAATGAATGAGACTTAAATGGAAATATTGAATATATGGGAATACTAATTGAACATGATTTATATATCTAATATCATTACAGTAATTTTTTAATTTGAGTAACTACGTCTGTGTTTAATTTGATACTAACTGCATTTTATTAGACAAAATAATTGTATTTTCATAGAATGATGTATTTGAAACATTTATCACAGATTTAAGCTGTGCCATTTCATTTTCCAGAAAAAAAGATTTTGTTAGGATGTTAAAGATCAATTTGTGGCATTTAATAAAAAATTTGAATAGATAATATTATGCAAAACATTTGCATTAAATTATGAATAGAGTTTTGAGAAGCCTGAATCTGTTTTAATACTATAAAATTTGTATGTTTTAATAGATAAGTAGGAGTTGAATCTTTAATTATCCAACTATATCTCTCTCTTTAATAATAGCAATTCTTATGGATTTAAAGCTGTTAGTATTTCAAAATATATCATATTGAAAAGTAATAGTATATTGAACAAAACTCTTTAACAGATAAAATTAATGTATTAATAGAAATGTTTTCAAATCTTTCAATGGACCTACATCAAATGCATGACCTAATTTGAAAGACATTATAGTAGCTGTAGTTGACATTCAGTTACAGAATATAGACAACATTGTTGTCTACATAAGTATGAATTTACTTATCAAATCCATACTTATGTAGAGATTCACTGACAAGAAAAATATACTGATTAAAGCAGATAAAGCTACAACACAGAGACATGAGCATTTTTCTCCTAATTTAATCATTTATATATACGTGTGCTTATTAAGTTAGTTTTAGTTAACAAATTGGGCCCAGACCCAGATTCCTCCTAAGAAACTTGAGATAAAGGATTCTGATTTGAATCTAGATAATCTAAATTAATAAGAAACTGCTTTACCATGTAGCCATCCAGTTGACTTAAGTGCTTATTCTTTAATATAACTATTTTTAATGTTACATCTCTGTGTCAGACTAGTATTATATAGGATTTGCTCTGACATACACATGTTTCAACTTATTTAGGGTTTCATGGAATGACCCAAAATCATACAACACGTCAATCACCGCGATGAAGGTTATTTTGCCAAAACTCTACAAATTCAACACCAAGAAAAATCAGAAATTATCGTCAACACGCAGGAACCGGAAGCGCTCTCCTCTTCATGGAATGATTCTTTCATATAGATCAAAGATTTTCTGTATATTGAAAGTTATTTTAAAAGATTTTAAATATGTTTTATGTGATGGGATTAGTTTAATAAATACTGCTTTACAAGTAGAATCCTGTTTTATTGGTGTTAAGACAGAGCTGCAGAAGTATAAGATGGGATATCACTAAACATTTCAAAAATAAACAATGCCTAATGAAGGTGAATGACACTAACAAATAGCTGTTGGATTAACTAAAGAGTTCTTTATTATAATCAACTATCTGATATATGCTCACTGAAAGCTGAGAAAATATTTGTCAATAAATTAATTTTATCTTGCTAAAAGTTTTGTTCAGTGTACTTTTCATGGAAACAGGATTATTTAAATTTTATTTGAAAAGTAGTAGTATTATTAGTCTTGATGGAAGGAAATGTGGATTGTGGGCAATGAGATTTTTAAGCTTACTTCATGTTAGATTGGAACAGAATGAGTTGGAATTTTTTTATAAGTATTTCAATGGAGCCCCACATGTAGCTCAGAATGGATTGGAAGCATCACATTGGATTGGATCAGATCAGTTTGCAAGAGAGGATATTTTTACTGATTCTGCAACCATGTGCATACGCTGGCTAGTGAGTAAACTTTTGTTGCTATTGCATCATCCAGTTTTAATACAGGAATACCTCGATTATTAATAAACTTAATTTCAGCACAAAAGTAGGAAATTAACGTAACTTTATTGAGATAACGTTTTCAGCTATTCTATAGCCATCGTCAGTCAAACGTATTAGTGTGTTCTATTAATGGAATACAATTTAAAAAATACAAATTGCAGTACAAAATATTAAAATTTAAATTAAATATAAATAAATATATAAATGTTAAATTTTAGTAAATAAAAATAAGAAAAAATAATAAAAATAAATATACAAAATGAATAAATAAATAAAGTACAAATAAAAGTGACAAAATTAGGATCGTGGACTTTTCTTCATAAGCCATTTCCAGGCTGAAGGTATGAGAGTGGGATCGTTTTTATTGATAGCCGTGGAGTTGTGTTGACGTTTTTCTATTTCAATTGCTTCATATATGTAACCTTCGTATTTATTAGGAATGCATTTTAGAAGCGTAGTATTACTCCAATCGATGTCTAAATTATATTCAAGGAAACGTTTTGTGAGAGCCGTGGTGGTATTGTGATAACGTAGGCTTTGTTTATGTTCCTTGATCCTAGTTTTAAGATTACGGGAAGTATATCCTATGTATGCTTCATCTTTGTTGAGATCTAGATTTCTGAGTGGGATTTTATAAACACCTGGCTGGTTGATAAAGGGTGTATTATCTTTGTCATTACGCAGCAAATTGAGGAGTGTGTTTTTCCGTTCAAAAGCGAGCTTACGGCCAGTACAACGCTCAATCGTTTTACTTAAATTCCTGAGGGTAGTAGTAGATTGGAGTTTACTGTAAGCAATATTTTGCGAAGGAGAGATTTTATTCAACTTCTTTTTAACTTGTTGTAGGATTTTGACGAGGACGTTTGGCTTATATCCGTGAGATAAGCCATGTCTGATAATAAGCCCAATTTCTTTGTATCGATCTATATAATGGGTGTTATGAGTGAATGCGCGTTTAAATAGAGCTCTAAAGGCAGCTACTTTATGACTCCAGGCATCAGGTGAAGTAGCTGGGATGAATATAGGAGTATAAGAAGGTTTCCTATACACAGTAGTGGAATATTCAGCATTGACGATACTAAGATTTATGTCGAGATAGTGAATGTGTGAATGGCTACATTGGTCAAGTTTAATATGTAAGCCAAGGGAAGTATCACTAAGAGCGTTGACGATTTCATCGTTATGTTCTTCTCCATCCCAGATTATTAAAACGTCGTCAACATAGCATTTATAGAGTTTGATGTGTGGAAGAAATGGATGCAGAGCTTGTTTTTCTATGAGCCGAATGGATAGTTCGGCAAGGATAGCTCCCATTGGGCTGCCCATAGGCACGCCTTTATTTTGTTTAAAATATGTCCGTCGAAAATAAAATAAGAATGGAATGTTACAAGATCTGAAATTTCTCTTAGACATGATGGAAGACCGTCAACATAGGGCAAGTGTTCTTCGAGAAATTGAAAAAGTGCATGGGAAGCAGGTATTAACTCAACAGATGGATATAACGCTTCGTAATCGAAAACTGACATGGTTTTGTTTGGGAAAGGCCCTGTCTCAAACAAAACATCAATCAGGTCGGCGGAAAATTTTAGATAAAAATCATAGGGTTCAAGCAGTTGTCTGCACTAATTCGCTAACTTTTTCTCAATTAAGAAAGTTAGAGCTAAGAAATGTTGAATAATTACGTGTGCTTTAATGGGAAATTTATGTGTTTTAATAAAGGCTCTTAAACACACTGGGGAGATGAAACCCAATGGGTCCGACAGGCCTGGGGCCCATTGAAGGGTGGGGGCCCCACGGGCCCACCCTTGGAGTGGGGCCGTCGGGGGCACGGTGTCCATGAGGTGCAACCTCCACGGGCCCCCGTGCAATTACTACACATTTGAACGGCGCCCGTGAGGTGCAACCTCCACGGGCCCCCGTGCAATTACTACACATTTGAACTAATGCTTAATAAAATATATAGTAAATAAATTTGCAAGATAAGCTATTATTACACAATATGCTGTTATACTGTATAAAGTATTATAAGATTAGATCACAACAGTATATTTCCGCTCATTTATATGAGCAGGTAATTTCTAGTTCCCATAAAAACCTATGGTAAATTGATGATTGGTTAACGAACAATTCAGATAACGATCATTATCTTAAAATGGATTATGTTTGTTAACCGATCACCCACTGTACAGATAATTTTCTTATAATATGGTAATTAGATTCCTATAAAATCCTGTATAATGTGAAACCATATTTATGAGTTCAAGGTTTATTGCAAATTCTAAACTGTTCTAGGACAAAACCACATTCTATAAATATTGTGTTGTATGATGATTGCTGCAATTTTCTAACAGTGTTAGAGCAAATAAGTGTTGTAGAAGTACCATGTTATACAGAAATAGCCTGTACAATGATTTAGAGAGATTAATATTGGTGATACTTATTTCAGATTAGTTATTATTTTTCAAAAGAATTTTTGTACCAATATTAAACAGAATTAGTTTATTAGGAACAAAATTTAACAATTAGCTTGATTATTATTTTGAAATAATTATAAATGAAGTCTTATAAAGTAAAATTAAAATATCTTTCAGTAGCAATAAAATAAAATTAATTTGTAGATATAAAGTTTCCTATATGTTAAACTTGCACAAGCAATACAGAATAAGAACAAATATTAATATTATGCATTATTTAAGAGAAAATGCAGGAAATATAAAAGATGGCATAATGGCATATGATACAAAAACAGAAAATATGAACATAGTTGTTACTATTCAGCAAATAAATACGATCGACTGAGTGAGAGAGAGAGACTGTCTTGATATTTAGACAATCATATTTATTATAGCAGTTATACAATTAAAAGTTTTGATGTTTTCTATTCAATTTTAGAGTTTTGCAAACAATTTTATGCTTAATGGTAGACAAAGTGACTTCAATATCATTTTACATCTATAACAGCTGATCATAGAAATAAAAATATCGAATAGCACTGATAGGGTTAATCAAATTAATATCACACAGAAATACAGATACATAAAATCAATTGTATATCTTTTTCATTTAAAATCTGAAACATCTATTTAGGATTATAATGAAAAATATTGTTCAGCATTAACATGTGCATGTCTCTTTTGTATCATCTTTCTTTTTCATTTGGCCTTTTTATTTTATAACATTAGGCCAGTAGCAAACTAGTTGACCAGGTTACCTATAATGTGATGTCATTAGGTCGTAAGCAGGTTGCTAGAGCGATTTATCTGTCAGACATGCGCAAATGAAATATAGTGACATTTACAACCGACCAATTAACTTAGACTTACTTTCTCTTGCACTGCCTCCTCGTATTTGACATCATGGCAGACGAAGAGATCAAAGACGATATCTTGTTAGCAATATGTGTTACTATTTGCATGAAAGAAGGTAGCTCACCTCTCAAGGACGTGACAGAAAATAGATTCGACGTCATGAGGAGAGAGGAACCATGAATACAGTGGTTCAAGAGCTGCGTCTCGAAAATGTTTCATCATATCGGTATTTATGATTATTTTAATCAATAAAAATGCTTCAAATAAAATCTTTTGATTTCAATATGATGTAATTATTCATAATACAATAATAATATTATATTACGTCAATATTATCATATTACATTTCACTTGTTAGATAGTTGTGACTCCAACTTTGCTCATCCAAACCAGAGTGTCGCTAGATCCAGTTACGAGAAGCAGCAATATCTAGCGGCACTCTGATCCAAACGAAATTTCTATCCGTCATTCTTTGCGATAACATTTATTGCGCATGATCGTTGGCACTTAGTCATCAAAAATATCAAATAAGAGAGATAAACCTATGGTTGCCAGCCATGCCTCCATTGATGATGCAAAATGATGAAGTACCGATGAAGTGCCGACAAATGGTCTCTGCTCGAGCATCAGCACCGATCAGGTTGCATCGATATTTCCTAGTTTGCTACCGGTCTTAAGCTTCACTATATGACAGTGTTAAAGCAATTGCAAACATTCAGCTTACTATATTATTTTTAGAACTTTTAGAAGATAATATACTTAGATTACATTATAAATTAATTATGTTTAGATATTGCTCAGACAATGGCACTAATATATATATTTATAGAGTTTAATCCAATCTAAAAATTGAAATCTGTGGGTATCGATGTTAGGTTAGGTTAGTTAAGCTACCATATGGCACAAAGGATATCCTGAATCTGACAGCAGTCATGTATAAAGCCCATCACAGGTTTGCCAACACTTGTGATGAGGTTAACCAAATGGTTGAAGGATAGGATTCAATGGGGCTGGACTCCTCTGGAAAAATTGGAAATGTGGGACTGGATCCTCCAGGTTGGTAAGCTACAGCTTTACCACATAACAATCCAGCCAAAGTGGGGATCAATGAATAAAATAATTTCATTATATGATAATGAAATTATAAATCAATGAAAAATTCTGTTTAATCTTTGAATGCAGGCAGACAACTAATGAATTAAGATAAAATATAAAAAGCTTTTAACCTAAATTTCATTTACTTTATAAAGAGGAATATAAATTGTGATATTTTGTTTCAAACGAATCTGTTTATATTTAATCATATGAACATTTAAGTAATCTTGACATATGAAATTTCTGATTAAACAGAAATTTATTAATAGTTTTTGGTGTTCAGGGGTGTTCCATTAACTTTGGGGGCCCTGGGCTAATACTATTTGGAGGCCTATCCAGTTAATCCAAATTAATCTAACAGTGAGTTACACTAACCTAACATGCTTTAGAGGAGTTAGACTTGCACTCATATTCCGACATTGCCACATTATTTGCATAATTGACAAATGACAAAGTATATTTTGATTTCACCGACTGCCAACAGAGCTAATAGTATATAGATCCCGTATTTATTATTTACTGTCATTTAAAACAATGATATTTTATTGAAATCCAATATTGTTGCAAACCAACGATTTAAACTTTATCTAGGTATGAAAAAATTTTATATAATTTATTTTTTCTTAAATTTTTAATTTACATTGTTTTTATTTTTATTTTTTCATCGCAAAGGGGCCCTTTGATTGAACGGGGCTCTGGGCTGCATGCAGCCCATAAAGACCATGCCTAAATCCACCCCTGTTGGTGTTAGTCAGATCTAAATTTATTGTTTTATAAAAAATTCAAATTCCTAAAAAAACATAAAGACCATGCCTAAATCCACCCCTGTTGGTGTTAGTCAGATCTAAATTTATTGTTTTTATAAAAAATTCAAATTCCTAAAAAAGTATTTCTGTTAAGATTAACTACATTCAAACAAAATAGCAGCCAAATCAAATATAACAACCCCATTAAAACTGTATTTTCAGTCTGATCCAAACACTGTTTTTATAAGAAAATGAGAAAATTCATCATATGTGAACAGTCCCTTTTGAATCTATGGATTAATGAAAAATAAGTCCCGTTACTTCTATTATAGCATTTTATTTAATTTGTTTTATGCCAACCGCCATTTTAGTCATCATGATCTTGGCTCACCTGTCTGCTAACTGCAACTTTTGTTGTCCAGGCAATGGATCATTTTTTCATCTGCAGAATGCTGCTAATCATCTCAGATTTTGAAAATTATTATGATTCCATGTTAATCCTTGTAATCTCTATTGCCTAAAAGAAAAAATTTTTTTGACATCGATGACGCATACAGCTTAAACATTTCTCCAAACTTCTGATTATTTAAAAATATTTTATACAAAAATCATTCAATAATTGAATTTTAGATTTTTTTTACTTTATCCTCTAAATTCTATTATATTATTCAAAATTAACTGCTAATTATATACTATTGATGCATATATATAACATGGTATAGCATAAATCATCAATAACTTTATTTTATTGCATGCTACTGACACATACTTCAATTTTCTGTTTAATATTTAAAACTGTAGTTGTTTTTCCATTAGAAAATAATGACTAATTATTACTTTGCAAAGTAATAAATGTTTTTGATTGATATACAGTAGAACCTTGATATCTCGAATCTTGGGAACAATATACAGTAGAACCTTGATATCTCAAATCTCATGGGAACAAAAAAAAATTTGTATAAAGAGTTTTCGAGATATCAAGATTCAATTTTAAATAAAGATTTTAATGTCAATAATACATATTTTAATTTTCAATACTGTATAAGACACTCTTTTTTTCCATGAAAATTAGCATCTAAATACTCGTGCATCTTATAAATCAAAGTTTGAAAATATCACTAAATAAATGTGATCATATTGACAAAAACCTATCATCAATTAGAAATGAAACTACTGTACGGCATGTTCAGTATTCCGAGCATGCCACAAAAAAGTTCCTGTTCCAGTTATCGGTAACACATTTACATTCTTTTGTTAAATTTAAATTCCTTGCGGAATAAAAAATAAAATTTTTGCTAATTTTTTGTTATAGGTTTATCTAATCTTAATAGTTTATCATTATGCTTATTTCTACTACAAACTTTTGCATGCAAATCTAAATATTATACATCCACTTTTATTTTTACCTAATATTTTCTTTAGTTTTATCTATATGAAGTGTGATAATGACAAGATGCATGTTTCTCTACTGTAAAGATTAAAAGTGTTTATCTGGTATTATTCTTTTTTATTTTTAAAATATTCCGAATTTTAGTAATTGGTGAAGCTAACAATCATAGGGCTGATTGTTTAAACGTGTTCTAGACCTCGGCCTATAGAACCAGGTTTTATAAAATTTGCATTGCATAAACAAAGCATCTTAACACATGTGGCTCACATGAGGTCTAGAAAACCAGTTACTAAAGTATATTTTCTAGATCAGCCACTAGCCAGGTTTAGAATCTACACTGTGTCTTCTTGCGCATGCATTAAATTTCCATATTTTGTAGAATCCTCCATATTTAATTTGAATTATTATTGAGTGAAGTATAATTTAAAGAATATATTAAATTTTTTAAGTATAATTTAAAACATTCTTCATTTTTTCACTTCAAACTTCTGCCATATTACTGAACATCAATAGACCATGAGAT
This sequence comes from Olivierus martensii, assembly GCA_000484575.1. Classification (NCBI taxonomy): domain Eukaryota; kingdom Metazoa; phylum Arthropoda; class Arachnida; order Scorpiones; family Buthidae; genus Olivierus; species Olivierus martensii. The sequence goes on along the minus strand of AYEL01061118.1, from coordinate 23,218 downwards.
ACTGATTGGCTGAAAATTTTCAAACAACCAGAGTGCATAGGACTGTAGTAATAGCAGAGGTTTAGCCACCATTCTGTTAGACTCGACATAGTCAACATCTTTGCAATGCATGTAAAACCGCGATTTATCTGAATGCCGTCTAGAAGCAGTTTTTGCTGTAAACCATAGATGATATAAACTCCGTTTAAACAATTGGCCCATTATGTCTATGGCATACTATATTACATTGCATAATGTTCAAGTTACAATTAATTTGAATTATCTAGAAATTTTTAACATATCTCCAAGTATTCAATACCCAGTTTGGCTGATGACAATTCACTAGATTTCAATATTGGATATTGATTACTGTATTCATTTTGTATTTAATTTCACAAAAATTAACAGTTAATTATTCAAAAGGAATTTAAAAATTAAAAAGAAAAAACAATTCATTAGTTAGGTCAATTGAATTATGCCCTTGAATCCCACAAGGAATATATCTAGCAAATGCCACTTTTATATCCCATTATAAACTTCCCTATATCATGACATAATTCTTCTTTCAACTAGAATCCTTTGATAATTCCATTCCTTCAATCAGAAAGTTAAAGGATGGGTTCAACAACCAGATTCAAATTCTTAAAAATCTGAAACTGAACATAGTCCTCCAAGGTGTGCAACAACTGTTTTGCCATGCAGCCATCCAGCTGACAACAATTCGTTGCATTTCAGTGTTAGGATATTTTTAGTCAGCAGTGAAATTTTTCTGTATCAAATCTATATTGATTGCAATAATTTATTATATTTCAACTGTTGTCTAAATGTGAATAAGTACATAAAAGTAAATTTTTATCATAATCTGTTTGCTAATGTAATTTTAAAATTTTTAAATATGAAATATATGATATACAATATATAATCTAACTCAAACTCTTATTAAAAATTCACTATAAAATGGACAGATATTTAAATTTAAAAGTTATTTTTCTTCAAAAATATCAGATTTTATTGCAGTTTCGAATATATATACATTATAAAATGCATTATATATATTAAATAAGTGAAACAGCATTTTATTTATAACTGCAAGGAATTACAATAAAACATCTGTTTAAAAAAGATAAAAATTTGCTAAAATTTGAAACTTCTTTTGATAAATCAAAATCTGTATATTACATAAAATTTATACTAGAGAAGTGCTTCTCAAACTTTTTCATTTGGCGACCCCTTTTACCCGAGCAAATATTTTCGCGACCCTGGGTCTATACCCAGTTCATATACCTAGTTCATATACCTCTATAGGTATATGAACTAGGAACATGAATTAAAACATAAATCTTGGTATAGGCAATGCAATTTGTAAATAATTTAAACAGGCATTTTTGTAGTTTTGCCTTTTTATTACATTTTTACATCGTAACTATTTGACAACATTCTAAAACTTTATTTTAAAGATTTATGTTTAGATATCTGTTTTTATAAGGTTGCTAATCCTCTTCTTTTACCTTGTGACTTACCATGCATTCTTATGGTAGGAACTTACTATACTTACTTTCCTCATACTTCTCACTTCTTACTTCCTACTCAATGGCTAAACCCATGGTAAGTCATCTATCTGGATTCTGGATTCAGGGTAAAGGTGGGTTCACATTATGACCGACTGATTCAAGCCAGACCAATTACATTATACCGCCGACTGTTGTTACTATGGAATTCTGACGTAGAATTGTTCAAGTCAGTCGAGTTGGTTGTAGTGTGAATCTACCTTAAGGATGGAAGAACGGTAGTTTTTCCTGATTAAAATGAACTCGGAGACAACATAAAACAAATCAAAGATTTATTAAAGAAGGTAAGAGGGGATTTTAATTTTTTGGTCTTAGAATGGCACCCATACCAGGTTGAGATCAATAGGCTTGGGGATCTCTACCATGACAATGCTATTAATCACTTCCGAAAAATCCCAAAAGAGAGAAAAAAGCAATTGATATTGGACAAATTCTTTATCGGAAAATAAACATATAGATGAAAATGCAAGATTACATATGTATATATTATTGTTATTACATATAAATAAACACAGTAAGAAATTATATAATTTTTGTTTTTTTTTTTTTAATAAACATAGTAAGAAAATTTTATAATGTTTTATCTAGTGTTTTTTTGCAATAAACGTAGTAAAAAATTATATAATTTTTTATTTATGTTTTTTTGCTAAATAAACGTAGTTAGAAATTATATAATTTTTTATTTATGTTTTTTTGGGTTATAAACATAGTAAGAAATTATATATTTTTTATTTATGTTTTTTTGGGTCCAACATAAATAAAAAATTATATAATTTCTTACTGTTTTTTTTTTTGGGTCTTACATATAAATAAACATAAATAAAAAATTATATAATTTTTTATTTATGTCTTTTTTGGGTCTCCACATAATAAGAAATTTATAATTATTTATTTATTTTTTTTGGGTCTCCAAAATGAATTAATCAAATTCCCATAAAAACCTATGGTAAATTGATGATCGGTTAATTTAATCAAATTCCCATAAAAACCTATGGTAAATCAATGATCGGTTAACGAACAATTTGGATAACGAACATTTTCTTGGAATCAAATTCCCATAAAAACCTATGGTAAATCGATGATCAGTTAATGAACCAAATTCCCATTAAAACCTATGGTAAATCGATGATCGGTTAACGAACATTGTCTTGGAACGAATTATGTTCATTAACCAATCACCCACTGTAATTTAAATTTACATTATCACACTTTGTAATCTACAAATACAGTAGATATGTATGCTTTATATCCAAAAAAACAATAAAAGTATTGGAAAATATTTTATGTAAAGTATTGGTGTGTCAGGAAGACACTATTTACCTCAAATTGAGATTTTTTTGTAAACTGAACAGCATTAGTGCTGCTTATTTAAATAAGTGAAAATTGATTCAAAGCTCAGAAATTATCAGAATACAGTACCCTTTGGATTATCCTAGATTGGATTAAACAGGGTTAATCTACAGCCTGAGAGTGACAAGCTGAGGCCTTGCTGTTGTCTAATTATCAGTTATCTTGTATATGATATATGGAAGATTTTTAAACATCTCAGATTTACTATATTTTAGATAATTGGCAATCGAAATTAAAATTATAAATATAGAGACTCCCAATTAACCAGGTAGTTAGGAAATTAATATCCCAGATAATCACAAAATACTCAAAATTGGAATTATGGTTAATTTACATTTAATATTAAAAAATAAATTGTATATATACATATATTCAAATGTTCTATTATTTATTGAAAAAGAAAATAAATTTATTTGCAGCATGAAATTATTTCAGTAATTATAATTTCACATTGATTCTAATTTTGATTGCTAATTATTTAAGATATTAAAGAAATGAATCTGAGGCATTTAAAAATCTTCAGATATTTCATTTAGATAAAATATTGATAATTAAATATCATTCTGGGTTGCTGATTAAGGCGCGGTTTCCACTGTACGATTTCATCCAGCAAAACGGATCCTTATAATTGGTATCCTAACAACGGCCCATTTACGGACAGCAAAATCACGGAACGGATCAACTAGACCTCTATCCTAGTTTGTTGGATACAGATCCTTACGGATTGACGTCACCGATTTGATAGCCAATAAGAAACTACTTTGTTGTAAACGAGAGCTTTGAAAAACATGGCGGTAAACGACGAAATACTTATAAATTTGGTTAGTAAAAATGTTTGTCTTTACGACAAATCCCGAAAAGAATATCACTACAAAATATTAAAAAATAATACTTGGGATAGAAAACGTACCAACTTAAACAAGATGGTAAGTTCATGAACAGAATACAGTACAGCTAATCGAATTGGTCTTGTGCATGTGTTCATTCTTGCTTTATAAAATATTATTTAGTTTTAGAATAACAAAGCTTGAATTATCCACCACTATTCATCACTATATGATTGTATTTTTCTTCCAAAAGTGTTAAATTAAACATTATATTTATCAAAACCGTAGATTTGATCGAAATAGATAAAAACAACCTCTTTCTCTATCTTGAAATAAACTTTTTGTTTTGACGTATTCGATTGGTTTATTTTTACAACATTCGTTATTGGCTATTTCAACATGACGTTTTAAAAGTTACGGATCCATTATACATCCAACGTGAGCACATAAACGTTTTGCTGTCCGAAATCGGAAGCTACTGGACAGCATCGTGCTGGACAAAATCGTAGTGTAAACCGTGCCTAACTCAAATAATCCAGTCCTGGATAATTTGGGAGTCTAATTTCTTGCTTCAAATAGTATGTTTCTTTTTTCAATAAATAATAAAATATTTGAATATATATACATATATACTGTATGTATATATTTTTTAATATAAAATGTATATTGTCTATAATTCTTTTTTTTTGTTTAGTATTTTGCAGATTATTTGGGAAAATTAATTCCTCAAAAAATCCACAACCTTGGTTTATCAGGAGTTTATTGTATATTGCTAAGTCTATTAATTTATAGCAACGCTTCTCAAACTATGGGTTGCGACCACAAATGGGGTCGCGAAGCGAAATGCTGGGGTCACAAAAATTAAATTCAAACACTTGAATTTCAGTTTATATGTAATTTCACAAATGCCCAATATTTAACATATGACAACATATGAATTTTCAGTGTAGTTGGTTGATTGTGTTCATCTTAATAAGTGTGTAAATGATTTATGTACTTGTATGTTTTATTTCATATTTAATACCTGGGGTCGCAAAAAATCTCATAATGAAAAATGGGGTCATGAATAAAAAAAGTTTGAGAAGCACTGATATATAGATTGAAAAAGCATTTTATTTTTGTTCCATAACTCCCTTTTCACATAACTTTTTTATGATTTTTCTATTCTCTAGATTAAAACTGATTCTATAAGCAATATTTCATATAGTGTAAGATGAAATTATAATTATGACAAATGAATTAATCACTTCTGTTTTTTTCCAAAAAGTGGAAAAAACAGAAGTGAACTGTTATATAATAAAGCTAAAAGGAAATATTGTTCATCCATAAATCTTGAAATAAAATTGAGAAATTCTAAAATTTTATAAACAGTTTTCCAGTAATAATAATTGAATGCTATGTATCACTTGCATTATTTAAAATTTTATGTCTATTGTAGTAGTAGTAATTTTTCTGGTGACATTTTATGTATATATATATATATATGTTTTACAATTGTTGAAATTTCATTTATAAATTTCAGCTATTTGGTACATCATGCAATTATTTCTACAAGGAGATCAGGTTCATTCAATTGAAGTTCCTGTTAATGAAAAGATATCATTTTTAAAGGTATAATTATAATTATTTCTATAATTTAGAAATTGATATTTTTTATTGATTAAAAATTCTCTCTCTATTGTATAAAATTGCAGTGGCATGAACAAGTGATAATGATTTGTGCATGTATATAACGATAATTCTAGTGACAATCTGGCATTCACCAAATCTATTTGCATCTGAAGGATATTTCTAGAATCATTAATTTTTTCAGTAAAATCTCTACCAAAATTAATACATTTTTGTTAATATAAATTAATGCTTTTATCCACATATTCCAGCACTTTTTATTTCATTCAGAGATTGAAAATATATACCTCAGGTTTTTTTTATTTCTGGAATCTAAAAGCCATTAGTTGCTGAGTTAGATAAATAGATCTATTTGTCTAACTTGGCAACTTCCATTAGGTTTGATAGCAATTTCCATTACAAATTACTTAAAACTTATGATGTGTGAAAAGTAATATGATGAATGATATGAGGCCTCATATATATTATACAGGGTAGGCTAATAAACCAAACCTCACATGGGAGAAGATATTCGATGTAGCAACACGTAATAATAATATTTCGTAGGAAGCTGTGAATGATGCACGAAGGTGGTTTGGCTATTCATCGTAAAGGACTACTCATCTGCTTGTATAAAAATATAAAATTGCCTTGCAGTTCATATATTCATTACTTAGTTGAGTTTGGTTTATCTTGGCCCACCCTGAATAATATATATTTTTCTATTACAAAAGAGTATTGGTCTTAAATTCATTGCCTGATCTGCTGTGTTTTATGATCTGCATACCAATCACAACAGTATATAAAAGATATTCAGAAGAAATTATAACTGTTTTCATGAAATACTTGAAAATTACTTTAAAGTTTAGTGTTTTAATAAATCTTATTAAAATTTAATAAAACTATAGACTTTTGTGAATTTTAAATGGAAGTTTTATATTGAAAAAATTCCATCATTTGCAAATGTTTTGTTTTGAAATTGTAGAAAATTTCAAAAATTATACAAGAATTTAAAATACTATGAAAGTTAAAAAGCCGTAGCAACAAATGTATAAATTGTATTGTTTAACTGTAGTATATCAAAATGGAGTTTTTACCAAATATCTGTTATATAATCATAAATTTAAATTCAAAGTTCTGAAATAAAAATCATATATAGATATCCCTCAGTTAATGAATTTTTGACTTAACGAAGAGCATAATGGAGTTTTTACCAAATATCTGTTATATAATCATAAATTTAAATTCAAAGTTCTGAAATGAAAATCATATATAGATATCCCTCAGTTAATGAATTTTTGACTTAACAAAGAGCATAAATCTATACCATAATCTATACCATCTTTCAGTTTGCAAATAATAAATTTTCACTTTTGTGAAGAAACTATTTCATCACTGATTCACTGAAATTTGTTTAAATAAATGATTTTATTTGTTATTTTCTTCATTGATTGTATCAAATTTATTCTGTGACCATTGATTTTTAGACAAAATTGACTTCCTCTTTTACTATAGAATCCAATATAAAATCCAGCTTTGGCCTATATTGATAATATCAGCATAACTTATTTCATCAGAATTAAAGCTGCATGTCGCTACAAGGTAATTTAGAAATGACCTGCTGTAGCACAACATGGAAGATGCCATCTTTGCAATAACTAGTTTAACAGCAGAAAGAAATATTTTAATTGATGAAGTTTGACAGAAATGAAAATGATGTCATAAATATTTAGATTATTTTATTATACTTACAGCTTTTTAACAGGGACTATTTTTTATTCTACAACGTTTTTGTTCTTACTTAGACCAGTATTCATCAGTATTCTCGAGAATACTGATGAGAGTCTGATAAAAATACAGATAAAAAATAGTTCCTGTTAAAGAGCCGTAAGTATAGTAAAATAGTTACTAAAGAACAGGAGTTATAATAGACAATATTTAGATTATTTTTCATTTAAAAAAGAAAAACAGGAAAGGAATAAAATAAAGACTATATCAAATGTGCAGTACAATCATATTCAGAATTAAATCTGAAGAAAGATTTAAGTTAGATATTGACTTTAAATTTCACTTTAGATTTTCTAGAAGTATGACTGAAATAAATACTAAATTTATTGTATAGTTTTGCAAGTCTGAACTTGGTTAAGTTACCTTCTGCAGTTTTGCTTTGCTCATGAAACCAGGTGAAAAATGCTTTACATCTGCTGTAGCAATACCTTGCAACTAAGAGTTTAGAAATGATTGGTTTTACAGCACTATATAGTCACTGCATAAAGAAAATGCACTCTTTCAGTTTCCTCAATGTATTTGTTGCATTTTTCCAAAGATTTTGAAATTGTATAACTATTTAGCTGTATAAAATAATAGTTACATATTATTCCAGATATATAAATCTCCAATATATTTTTATCCATGTAGAAGTTTGAACAATGTTCAATTTCAAATGTTTATTGTTCTATTGGAATATATATATTGTTGTTCTGTTGGAATATGCTAAATTTAATCAATGTAATAATATAAATAAGGATTATTTTGTTTATTAGTTTTATTAAAATAATTGCATTAACAAAATTCTATAGTTAATGAATTTTTAACAAATAGAATTAAAACATCAATACTAACTTCCAGAAAACTGAATTTATTTTTTCAATTTAATAGAACAAAGGTTTTTGAGAATTACATAAATTTAAGACCATATTTAATGAAAATTTGAAAATTTTTAACTAATAAATAAAATGACAGTGATTAGCAAAATTTATTTCCATATTAAACTTAAATTCTATGATCAGTTGATACTTAGCAGCTCTAAATTCAAAGTGAAATGGCAAGAAATAGGCTGAATTGGTAATATATATAACTTTTAAAATGGAAATGGATTAAACAGAGGCTCTAAATTCAAAGTGAAATGGCAAGAAATAGGCTGAATTGGTAATATATATAACTTTTGAAATGGATTAAACAGAAGGCATACTTTTGCCACTTTGTTTTTCTGATTTTAATGTCCTTTGAATATCCTAATTCATCCTTAGTTCTTTCAATTCCTATATATAATTTATTGGAGATTCACTTGTAATTGTTTTGTTGTCATAACAATAAATGGTCCTTTTGTATTATAATATAAATAATAATATTTATATTAACACTTTTGGACTACTTTAATATTAATAGGGAAAATGACTTCAACTTTTTGGTATCTAAGAGCCAATTAAAAAGTTTTACATTGGAATTAATGGGAAATGAGTTTCCAATTTTTGAATATTCTCTTATTGAACAATTTTTAAAGCTCCAGTAATCTTCATAAACTGAGAATACCTGTAATTAATTCAATTAATAACATAACATTATACACTATAGCAGCGCTTCTCAAACTATGGGTCACGACCCCATTTTGGGTCGTGAAGTGAAATGCTGGGGTCGCAAAAATTAAATTCAAATACTTGAATTTCAATTTATATGTAATTTCAAACGCCCAATATTTAATGTATGACAACTAGTTTATATGTAATTTCACAAATGCCCAATATTTAACTTATGACAACATATATCGGTGTGGTTGGTTGATTGTGTTCATCTTAATAAGTGTGTAAATGATTCACAAATGTTCAATATTTAACGTATGACAACATATGTATTTTCATTCACAAACGCCCAATATTAAACGTATGACAACATATGAATTTTCGGTGTGATGGTTGATTGTGTTCATCTTAATAAGTGTGTAAATGATTTATGTACTTTGTTTTATTTCATATTTAATACCTGGGGTCGCGATAAATCTCATAATGAAAAATGGGGTCATGAATGAAAAAAGTTTGAGAAGCGCTGCACTATAGTATATGCAATAGGCTTTAACTTTTGGATTTGGTATAAGAGTAAATTTTGAGTTTTGAAAAACTAACAGATGATGAATCGCTTATAACTTGAATGCTTGTACTATTCTGTTCATCTACAGAACAATTTCGTAATTTAAAAACAGAATTGAAATTGACAAGTAATTGTGAAGAGAGAGAGAGAGAAACTTCAATCAATTTAATAAAATAATGTTTATGACATATTTAAAAGTTAGTATAATGGATTAAATGCAAAATTATTTTAAATTTTTCTTAGAATTTCATTGAAATTGCTGAGAATTTACCACAGGAAGAACAATTATTCTTTTATGGTGGTAAACCTCTTCAGGATGATGATAATATTTCTGATTGTCTTGTGGAAGGAGCTACTGTTGATGTATCTGTAAGATTAAGAGGAGGTAAATAAATTGATATAACTCCATTTTTTTAATTTCAATTTAATTAATTTCTATCATTTATTTAATTTGACCAGTTTATACTAAAACAAATATACAATTTTGTCTTATTTGAATATTTATTTAATGTTTTAAAAAATACATTATTGATCAGCAGAAATTATATTAATATGTATTTCATAAAAATTCAATTTTCCTAAATACAATATTTATACAAAATAAATTCAAGATAAATTGAAAATGAACATATCAGATTGAAACTTTGTCTAAAATTCCTCAACGATTAAATTAGGACTTGATTTCACAATTTAAAGTGATTTTTCTAGGTTCATAGTTGTAAAATGTATAGTTTATATTTTACAAATACTTCAAATAAAGTCAGACCTCCATATATCGAAATTCTCCGTATATCAAAGTTTTTTAGTCCCATGAAATTTCCATTGAAATTTGTTTCTATATATTGAAAAAAATTTCTATATATCAAAATTTTTAATTTCAGAGGCAAGGGAAAATGATAAGGTAAGGAATCTAGATTGGGTCTGGCTAGAAAAAGCTGACAAATAAACAAAATGGATGTATCAATTTGTACTGTAGAGGGGGTTAGTGTAAAGTTCTAGGGCTTGTTTCGGTTTCGATGGTTACGTGTATTAATTGGGTCAATTTGTACTGTAGAGGGGGTTAGTGTAAAGTTCTAGGGCTTGTTTCGGTTTCAGTTTCGATGGTTACGTGTATTAATTGACTTAAAACCAAAACTGAACTGAGAGATTTATTTAGTCTTTGTTCAGCTCTACTAAAACGTTTACCACTGTAAAGGTTCAACAAAAAAGAAAAATAAATAAATAAATAAATAAATAAAAATTGGTTGTTAGATGCACTTGCTGTGAGCTTGGCTGGGATCCGCAAAATGTTATACCACATTAAAAAAATTTTTACTTGCTATTTAGTGCTGAGTTTTATTTATTTATATAGACAAGTAAGTATAAGAATTAAGAATACAAAATAAACATTTATTATCAAATTGTAATTATGTAAAATAAAACTATCATCTGCAGTTTCAACTTGGCAGAGTATTTAAAATCATATGATGCTTACATTAATTTTCATTTTTTATGGAATGCTTATTGATCTTTCATGGAACACCGATGTTCTGCAGAACATAGTTTGGGAAATACTGCCTTAGTATAACATTTGTTTTTGATTAATGCTTGTACTGAATTATTGTGGTTAATATTTTCTTGCAAAGAATAATTTATGAAATTGCTAAACTATGTAAGTGTCAACTTTTGAAGAAATTTTATGTCTTTCTTTCTAGTTTTTAAGCTATTTTCTATCAAAGACAATAAATAGCACTGCAATTACATCCCTATGTAACTAACTCCAACTACAAGCTTATAAATCAAACCAAAAATGTTTTTTTATTATAAAATACTTTCAGGTATTAATCCATCATCAATACATTACAGATTTCATAGTGTACGGATGATAAGTTAATACCTGAAAGTACTTTATAATAAAAAAATCTTTTTGGTTCAATTTATAAGCTTGTTGTTATTTATTATTTTGATTTCCTAAACCAGGACTTTGTAACCTTAGACTACTTTTCAATCAACCTTACCAAGTGGCAAGGCATTCCTGTGCCCACTATGATATACTCACATCCTGATGAGGTCAACTGGAAGATTGAAGGATAGATTCAAAGACCCCTCCTGAAAAATCTGGAGGTGTGTGGGATCTGAAATTGAACCTGGATCCTCCAAAGTGGTAAATGATTGCTTTACTTCATGGTCTTACCTTATGTCCATATTTGAAGGATCAAATTCGATGGGCTATACCTAGTTTTCTTTAAATGTGTAGATATAGGATCCAGAATTGAATCTGGATATTCCAGGTAAACAACTATTTCAACTAACTGCTTCTTAATAATATACTTCTAAATAACAGCCTTAAACTGCAGTTGAAAATTAATAACTAAAAATTTTTTAATGAAACATTTTCAGTTGCTACACAACCATCCTTAGCATTTAGAACAGAATTTCTTAATAATATTCTTTTAAATAACAGCCTTAAACTGCAGTTGAAATTAGAAATTTTGTTCTAAATGCTGAGGTGGTTGTGTAGCAACTGAAATGTTTCATTAAAAAATTATTAGTTATTAATTTTCAACTGCAGTTTAAGGCTGTTATTTAAAAGTACACTCCAAGTAATAAACTGCACATGTTGGTCTATATCAATGGAAGTTTTTATAGTATTTCCATGCTGACAACATTCTTCTTAATTAGACTTTAAGGAAATTGTTATATTTTTTTAGGTTGTTTATAATATTTAATATTAATTATAGAAGTTCTTTTGTTGTAGTTTATATAATCTGACAGTATTTGAATATATTTCAGTGAAAAATAGGTGCCATTTTTTGGACTCAGGAATGCAATATAATTTTTTAATGGAAAATAATGGCAATTTAGATCTCAATTTATGAGAATTTGATTTATAAGCATTTTCCAAGAATGTTTTAATCTCATAAGCTAGGTTTAAAGTGTAATTAAGGTTTATAGTTAATATCATCATATTAGTTGTTAAATACTTTGAATATCATCCTTGTATATAACTAAAATTCTGTATTTTTCCCATGATGATATGTAAAAAAATATTACTAGTACTTGATAAAAGAGAACATTGGAATTAAATATTTTGTAAAACAATATAATAGAATGACTCATCAGTGTTTGAATCTAATCAGTAACATTGTCATTTATATATTTATTTAAAAAACTAATCTTGTAAATTTTTAAATTTAATATACTTAATATTTAATGCAATAACATAGTTATTACAAAATAGCAGAAGCAGCACCAAAGTACTTTGCATTTATTTCAGAGGTTTGAATATAAGCCAACATCAACATTTTACTGTTAATTCCCTTGGGAATTTTATATTCAGGATAATGTAGTAGTATTTTGCTATATATTTATAATAAAATTTATATTATTTTGACCCTCCCTATACTTTGCAGTTTGAAAATTTGAAAATATGAAAAAACAGAAAAATTATGTAAGTAAATATAGTAACTGATTATATAATAATTAGTAAGAAATACTTGGATTGTTATTGATAATTTATACTTAATTTCAAACTTTTTCATCTACTTTCCTATAATTCACCTATTTTTATAATTTGTCATCCTTCAATTTTGTGCCTGAATAATTAGAATATACACTATATATATTTAGTATAAATATTAATTTCAAATTTTTATCGCATATTGATTTTTAGTTAAATTTATTGATTAATTTAATGCTCTATTCTTCATATTATATCATATTTGTTATAATAAACTCTCCAAATTTGTAAACTCAATATATATGAATTTGGTTATTTGCAATAAAAGGTTAGTAACCATATTTTAACATCTGTTACTCAAAATTTGCTTATTCACAGTTATGAACCATTATGAACTATAGATTATTTTTAACTAATTCACCATAAATGTTATGGGAGATGTGCAGAAATATAATGTTTGAATGTGTGTATCCTCTCATGCATATTCTGCTGACTAGCACATGCACATTTGGATACTCTCAGCATCTTTCAATTCTTGATCTTTGGTTCAGTCATCAGTATCTAAATTAATATAATGTTGTGTAAACCTACAGTTATTGTGCTAGTTTGTATGTAAAGCAAGTGAATGTGCTATTGTTCCTTTAAGAAAGGGATTTTTATTGTATATTAAGAAAATTGAATTATTTAATGAATTACAAAGTGATATATTGGAAACTGCCATTCACTTCAGTTCTGTATGAATGAATTGATAGTTTAATTTGTATCTTATCTACTTCGACTTTAATTGCAATATAAATATGTGATTTTTTATGCTAATTCATTAATTTTCAAAAGTCAAAGAAATACAAGCACTAAATGCAGTTGAGAAGATTGCAATACACATCTTTTATTCAGGAACTAATGTTTTTGGCAGCATGTGCCATCCTCAGGTTCCCATTCAAAAAAACATTAGTTCCTGAATAAAAGCTATGTATTGCAATTTTCTCAACTGCGTTTAGTACTTGTATTTCTTTGACTTTATTATGGAGTTTAAACAGGTAGTTTAAGTATGTATCATTAATTTTCACTACAAAACTATATTCCATGTAAATATTAACATAATATTTGGAATATTATAGTACAGTAAAACCTGTCAAGTTGGACACCTCTCTATGTTGAACGACTTTTCTGGGAACCGAACAAAAGCCTATATTTTACAATTGTCCAAACCTCTATATCTTGGACACCTCTCTATCTTGTATCTTGAACAACAGTTTGTAATAAGATGGACACTTTTTGATCATTGATTGAAATAAAATCTTAAATTTTATTTAGGTTTAGAAGAATATCCAAAGGAAATTGTGAAAGAAAAACTTATAACATTGATTAGTCATGCCTTGAAATGGTTACTGATGACTTATAAATCCATAGTTTACTTATTACTGTAAATACAAACACTGAGCATTGAGAAAAATCAAACCAAATCTATCCAAATTATAGCCAGAATATTTTATTGCAATAAAATTAAAAATATTTAGGCTATAATTAGCTAGTTTTGGTATTTATAGACATTGGTTTATATTTTATATTTTTTCTTTAAGAATTGTGTGGTGTTTCTTCTGTAACTGTGATTAAGCTTTCCTTAGAGATCTTAAAAAGCAGTAAAAGAAAATCAATTAAACTGACATTAGACCAAAAGAAGCAAATTACTGATCATTTATTATTCTAGATGTAGTGAGATGGATTTATGTTGCATGACAAGAAGTTTCACAATTAACTATTCAGAAATGTATTAAAAAAGCTGGGTTCCTTATAGATTTCACTGAGGAAGGAATGCAAGAGGTCAATAACTTTGACCTAGGAGAAGAAATGAGTGCTCTTCCTGAGAACTATCATCATAAAATTTTAACTGTTGTCAAAATTTGTAAAATCTTCAATCTTGTCCATCATGAATATGAAATCACTGGCTGAATATGAAATCTTTTCAATTAAATCACTAAGCACAGCCAGTGATTTAATTGAAAAGATTATATCCAGCTCAATTCATATAGAGACTTTGTTGGAATGATCATGAAACAGTTTTGGAATATGTAGAGAATTTGAACGATATGTATTTTCTAATAATGAACCAGAGATTGTTGAAACTCTATTTGGTATAAAAATAAATAAAATTTAAAATATGTGGATAAAATGTAAATTAAATATAAAAAAGGCTTCATACAGACTTCTTTTCAAATAAAATGTTCTCATGTTGAAATCATTGATAGACTGTAGATTGTATTTGACGTTTTTGAATTTCATTTAAAATAATAAATGTTCCAATTTGATTTGAATAAAGGTTTGCATTGACATGCAAATTTAGTGCTTAGTATGTTTAGAAAAAATTTTGATTTTATGAATCTTTCTCTATGTTGGACACCTCTCTAACTTGAACACATTTTGAAGGAACCAAATGTGTCCAACTTAGACAGGTTTCACTGTATTATAATTCAAAAATATTAGAAGAAAAATGAATCTTGGTGCTTAGAAATAAAATCATATTTTTTCTCATATGGTTTTAAATTCAATATTTGTAAATTCAATATTCATTGTATTTTGCTGAAAACAATCTTTGCAAATAGGAAGAGTTACAATATTATAAATTTTTTTCTTCTGATTATGTCAATACGGTCGTCTCCATAACACTTGAACGGGTAGAATCGACCGGGCCGGGGACGGGGTCTACGAACCCATCAAGTCCTAGACTTGATACCACGTCAAAGAGAAAGTAGTTGAGTGTTTGGAAAAAGTGAAATTGCTAAAAGATGTGGACTGTGGAGTGAGAAAAAAACAGGTTGAGCAGAAATTTAGGATTTCACAAAGTACAGTGTCAACAATACTAAAGAATCGGGAATCTGTTTTAATAAGTCATGAAGTTGCAGAAGCTGACAGAAAACGATTAAGGACATGATGTGGACGAAGCAGTGTTGAGATGGCTGAAGATGGTGAGAGTGAGGATGTGGACGAAGCAGTGTTGAAATGGCTGAAGATGGTGAGAGATGGCCTGTCTCAGGACCACTCATAAAGGAAAAGGCAATGGAATATGCACATAATTTAGGACACGAGGAATTCCAAGCAAGTTCTGGATGGTTAGGCAAATTCAAGAAGTGTCACGGAATCAAAGAAAAAGTTATTTCTAGAGAAAGTGGATTTGTATCTGAGACAGATTGTAGCCAGTGGAAAACTACAATTTTAAAACCAATTTACAGGAGTATCAGCCTGATAATGTTTTTAACATGGATGAAACTGGACTTTTTTTAAATGTTTACTAAATAAGACTCTTAACTTGTAAAGACGATAAATGCTATGGAGGTAAAAATAGCAAGGAACGAATAACTGTTGTCCTTTGTGCCAATATGTCTGGAAAAGAAAAACTTAAAATTTTGCTTATAGGTAAAAGCAAGCAGCCAAGATGTTTTAAAGGAGTGAAGTCATTAGAAGTTGACTATGAATACAATAAGAAATCATGGATGACAAGTGAGATTTTTGAGAAGTGGTTAATTAATTTTGATAAAAAAATGACAAGACAGAAGAGAAAAGTTGTTCTTTTCGTAGACAACTGTCCTGCACATCCTTCTTCTATAACAAAAAAATTAATAAATGTGAACCTAGTATTTTTTCCTCCAAACACACCATCAAAATTACAACCAATGGATCAAGGCATAATAAAAAAATCTTAAAATGCATTATCTGATGAAACTAATTTTTGTACTTGAGAATGATCAACCCATTGACAATATAATTAATCTCAGAGTGTGTATATCAGAATTAGCAAAAGTGTGGCAAAATGATGTAGTGGAAATAACAATACAGAATTGCTTCATAAAAGCTGGCTTCTCCAAAAAGTCTGTTGTGGAAGAAGTTAATGTACTGTCACACATTGAGGAATGTTGGAACCAGTTATAGTCAACAGGCACAATAAATGACAAAATCTCATTTAATGAATATTTAAACGTGGATGAAGACGTTATTGTAGCAGAATATCCGACAGATGATGACATTTTAAGTTCGATAAAAGATAGTGAAAATCAAGATTGACAATGAAGCAGATGAAGTAGAAGTTCCTAAACCTTCCAAAAAAGAAATAATAGCTGCATTTGAAACGATTTGCCAAGGGTTTTGATTTGCAGAAAATGTGCCTGACAATATTTTTGTCTCTCTCAATAAATGTGAACATTTTTATGAAAATCTGCATTAAAATTACTTCAGCAGGATATTTGAAATTACTTTACATCTAATAATTAACCTTTTGCCAAGGGTTTTGATTTGCAGAAAATGTGCCTGACAATATTTTTGTCTCTCTCAATAAATGCGAACATTTTTATGAAAATCTGCATTAAAATTACTTCAGTAGGATATTTGAAATTACTTTACATCTAATAATTAACCTTTAGCGATCCTCACTTTAAAAAAAATGCCCCATATGCTTCAAAATGTAATTTGATACCCGAAATTCAATATTTTTTCTATAACTTTTTTACTTTTTAATTTTTCGGCACAAAAAAATTGGATTTTGTTGTCCATATAGTGTGTCCTGATATCGTTTTTTAATTTTGGATTAAGGATCAAAAGAAAAAAATATGAAAGCAATTAGGCCTAATTAGCATATGTAAACAATATATAATTTTTCAAATTATTCATAATTTTGGCATCGGATAAAAAAAAAATGTTGATATAAAAACATTCCTCGGTGATATTCCACATCTAATAATACCAAATACTTCATAATTCTAAAAAATTTTTCCTCTACACATCTAATAATACCAAATACTTCATAATTCTAAAAAATTTTTCCGACAACATCTAATGATACCAAATACTTCATAATTCTAAAAAACTTTTCCAACTAATGAAGATAATTTATACTGTAATTTTGATCCCGCAAAGTGTAATCCGATACCTTGTATAAACAAACAATCGTATTATCCCTCTTGCAGTTGAAATACAGTATTCTACTACACAAATGTTTAAAATAATTGTTTATTACCCATTTTTCTTCTTATTTTCTTAAAATAATGTGTGATAAATACTTATTATAAAAAGTATTAGTTCATATGAGAATGTCGACTTTGTTGAAAATTTATTTATTTAAATAAATATTGCTATAATTTGTATATGTAGCTGTCATCCATCTGTATGCCAGATTTAGCACTGATTTTTGATAAATTATCGTTTTTCTACCTGTATGCCAGATTTAGCACTGATTTTTGATAAATTATCACTTTTTATGCATTTTTTTACTCAGATTTGTCTCAAAGGCTTTTAAAAATGGCAGATGGTGAATTATTTCTCTGTATTTCGTCATTCAAATGGCAGATGGTGAATTATTTCTCTGTATTTAGTCATTCTAAGTCAGTATTATACATTTTTTACTCAAAATTTGTCTCAGTGTTTTTTAAAAATGGTGATCTATGTTTTTTACTCAAGATTTGTCTCAGTGCCTTTTAAAAATGGCATATGTTAAATATTTCTTCCTTATTTAGTCATTCTAAGTCATTAATTTTTCAAAAATAGTTAAAATATAATAATAATAGCATTTTCAAACAAAGGGGATGGGTTGTCATGGCTCTCCCCTTAGTCAACATATAATATACCTAGCTTATAGCCTGAGGTCAACAATTGACCTTGGAAGGATGCTGTTTGACAATAATTATGCATCCCTGGTCTACAAATTACTTGTTTCTACTGCAGATAACACACAGATTACTGTATTGTTTAAATTTTTGTATCACAAATACTTCATAATTCTAAAAAACTTTTCCAACTAACGAAGATAATTTATACTGTAATTTTGATCCTGCAGAGTGTAATCCAATACCTTGTATAAACAAACAATCGTATTATCCCTCTTGCGGTTGAAATACAGTATTCTACTACACAAATGTTTAAAATAATTGTTTATTACCCATTTTTCTTCTTATTTTCTTAAAATAATGTGTGATAAATACTTATTATAAAAAGTATTAGTTCATATGAGAATGTCGACTTTGTTGAAAATTTATTTATTTTAATAAATATTGCTATAATTTGTATATGTAGCTGTCATCTGCCATCTGTATGCCAGATTTAGCACTGATTTTTGATAAATTATCACTTTTTATGCATTTTTTTACTCAGATTTGTCTCAATGCCTTTTAAAAATGGTGGATAGTGAATTATTTCTCTGTATTTAGTCATTCTAAGTCATTAATTTTTCAAAAATAGTTAAAATATAATAATAGCATTTTCAAACAAAGGGGATGGGTTGTCATGGCTCTCCCCTTAGTCAACATATAATATACCTAGCTTATAGCCTGAGGTCAACAATTGACCTTGGAAGGATGCTGTTTGACAATAATTATGCATCCCTGGTCTACAAATTACTTGTTTCTACTGCAGATAACACACAGATTACTGTATTGTTTAAATTTTTGTATCATATTTAAAATATAGCTAATATAAACAATCAGTTGATTTCGAAAAACCGTTAGATATTTCCCACCAGAATCTAGGACGCCGACTTCCACGTCGATCGTCAAGTGTGGTATAGGTCGCTTTGTTTCTCTAAGTTAAAATTTATAAATTTTTAAATAAAACTAATTTATTGAATTTTATGTGTGAAAAAGCTCTAAAATCGTATTATTTACAAGGGGCCAAACTTTCCCAAGTTTTAATTTACTGGGTCAAGATATCTGTAAAAAAGAAGTAAGGATAAAATCTGAAGGAAATGTGGAACATGATAGAGCAAGTCGGACAAATTTAGTAATGCAATGGATGGTACAGAGGACAATTTGTTGTATGAGGACTCAGATGCTGATTTAGAAGAGGTTTCAAGTGACTCTTCATTTAACTCTGGAGATGAGTGTCTGGGTCTTGACGAAGAAGATTAAAAGGTGTTCTTTCCCAGGTAGATTGGGTATTTGCAGAAAGTATTTGCTGTTTGTATTACTTTATATTTAAAATACTGTAAATTCATTATAATGATCAGTAATAAAGTTTTATTCTTCAAAAATGTGTATAAAAAAAGAGGGTGCGTCTTATACCCCGGCAAATACAGTAAATATATTGAATTTTCTGAAGGATAGCAATCTGAAAAACAGATTTGAATTGTATCATTAAAACTATATTAATAATTCGTGTAGAATCAACATGGCTATTAATAGTTCTGAATAAAAATAAATAACTGTTGTAGAGGAAAAATACTTTATTTTTGGAAATCAAATGAGAGTTATGAAACCTTTCCAAAATGATTCATGAAGCTTTCTCCAAGAATTGACAAATGAAAAGACACTAATGGTGTCTAAATATATGGTCATACTAAATTATACATATACATAGTGTGTATAATTTAGTATGATCTTTTAATTAAATACCATCAGTATATTATACCTTATTTATCAATTTTTATGTATAATTAAATATATTTTAGATATGATTCATATATTGTCATATTTTTTAAATTGATAAATTAAATTTTTGATGCATTTTTGTGTGTGGAACTGCTCAAAATTTAATGAATTACTATAGTAAACTTCCAATTACAGGTAAAGTACATGGTTCTCTTGCTCGTGCTGGAAAAGTTAAAGGGCAAACCCCTAAGGTGAGTTTAATAGGAATAATTTTTTTGCAATTTTGATATTGTCATAGAACATATGTAATATTTTTTTCCTTCCTATATTATACAAGAGTGGGTTAAAGACTAATTTTGTTTACATAAATCTTGTATTATGTTTAAGTAACTTGCTCTTCTGTATTTTTTGTAATTTCTTAAAATATAGCAGAGATAATTAGTTCTGATAATTGAAAACAGTATGATTTTTCAATAATTTTTTCTGGACTCTCAATCTTTATCATATGATATGCTCTGGTTAATCAGATACCTCAATCTAAAAAATTAACAAGTACTTTTTTTAGTATGAGCATGTAATTATATGATATCTTGCATATTTGTGTGCCTTTAATATTTTTAAAAACTTATTATGTTACTTGATATCATAGGTAGAGAAACAGGAAAAGAAGAAAAAGAAAACAGGCCGTGCTAAACGTCGTATGCAATATAATAGAAGATTTGTCAATGTTGTTCAAACATTTGGAAGAAGGAGAGGGCCAAATGCCAATCAGTCTTAAATAATAAAAGAAAATGTATTTCTTGTGAATAAACTTGTCAAGAATTAAATTTATTGTGGATTTTTTTGAAAATTTAAATTTTTTATATTGAACTTTCCAAATACTAATATATGTTACATGTAATTTGGCTATATCAGTCTGTTTTCAAAATTTATGAATTATACAATAATTTTCTGTTGTTTAATAACCAATGTTTTAAAATGATTGCTTTATTCAGGTTAATTTTTTAAGTCATAATCAACAAATTTAATAATTTATCATCAAAATATTTACTTTTGTGATAAAACAAATTAAATTTCAGTTGTTGACTTAATCAAGTTAACAAAAATCATTGTGGGGTTTTCATAATTTAACTTTAAAGTTTACTCCTATCAGTATTCCATTAATTTGGATTCAGTGGTAATCAAAAACATTTTTATCAAGTTTTTGATCAAAATTTAAAGAATTGTAGAAATCATACTAATAACAGCCATTCTTAATTTAAAATTAACATTTTTGAATGTATGCACTGGATTCCTACTCATCCTTGTGATTAATAGGTTTTTGTAGTAAAAAGATATTATACAGTGGGTGATCGATCTATTTTTATTGACGCCACTTTCCACTCAGAGTACTGAGTTGCGGGGCGAAACAAGCCCTTCCACAGGCTGCCCCCCTGCGGAGAGGTCAGCCGGATTGTGGAGGACGGGGATCGACAAGGGGTGGGACCGGAGACTCGAACCCAGGTCCTCTAGAGTGGAAAGCCTAAGCGTTTCCACGCGGCCAATCCGGCCGACACAGTGGGTGATCAGTTAACGAATAGTTTGGACAACGAACACCTCTCAGAACAAACTGTGGGACCCGCGGACTCACGGAATGACAGGTCAACCCGATATCTGCGTGGTAAAACTGGCTTAACATTCTGGAGGATCCGGGGGTCCCACTCCAATTTTTCAGTAGCGATCTGGGCCCGGCCCGTTGAAACCCATCCTTCAATCTTCCGGTTGACCCCATCAAAGGTATTGGTCAGGGCGTATCCACGCTTGCCCGATCCCCAGTTGCTCGAATCTTATTTGCCTGATTCCCGAACCCGTTTGCCCGATTCCCAGTTGCTCGAATACTATTTGCCTGATTCCCAATTGCCCGATACTCGCTTTTGCTTGAATCCCATTTGCCCGAATGTTGTTTGATTCTAACTTGCCTGAATCCAGTTCAACTGATTTTAGATTTGTTATGGTATCATTTTTCCCAGTTTTATTAGCCATAATATTATTCTCCCAGAGTCAATTTTTGGCTTTTTTCGTAATGTATGGGAGGGAGATTTGTGCTATTTTTCTGTACTGATAGTTATGCGATTAAAAAGTTTTGGTGACTGCTGGCTTAGATAATTATTTGATCCCAGTTTTATTAGCCATAATATTATTCTCCCAGAGTCAATTTTTGGCTTTTTTCGTATTGTATGGGAGGGAGATTTGTGCTATTTTTCTGTACTGATAGAGTTATGCGATTAAAAAGTTTTGGTGACTGCTGGCTTAATTATTTGATTCTTCCAGAAATAAACTATAATATATCGATTATTATTTGAAATTAAAATAATATAAATTTAATATTATCAATCCTGTTACAAATTAATAAAAGATTTTCAACAGACTGATATTATTAGAGAAAGCATTTCAACATTATTAAATGAAATATTTAATATCGTTTATAAGGGAAAAATTGAAAGGGAATCTTAACTAGTGATAAAGTATGGATTTAAATCTGTATTATCATATAAGTTCAACTATTGTTTGTACATAGATTTATAACAAGATTCTAATTAAAATTCTTGATGACCAAGGAACAGCTATACATGTCTGATCTATTTAGATCAATGAGCATTTTAACACCCCTGTTTTACGCTATTTACCTGCAGTCGAATTTTTCACAAATACTGGAGAGAAATAAGGAGTGCCAAAGAATAAAAGTTCCATTAAGTTAACTATGAAAAAAATTTAATTGACAGTTTGATATTGAGATTTATTTTTTAATTAATTGCAATTGAAATACATAAAAATATATATTAGTTTTATGAAAAGTAAAAAAAATAAATTATTTTGTAAAATATTGACTAAGAAAAAATGACTGTTATTGTATTTGTTAAATTCAGAAATAAATAAATATTACAGTAATATAGTATTAAATAAAAATATGCAAAGGCATGTAACAATAGCACAAAAAATACTATATGAAAAATACTATATTTTAAATGTTAGTACTAAACTAGAAATTTACCTATGTAAATGCATTGTTCGCTTTTGTATTATCCAATTTATTTAAATTATCAAAATATATTAAGTATTATATCCAAAATATTAA
The DNA here is from genome assembly GCA_000484575.1 of Olivierus martensii. Classification (NCBI taxonomy): domain Eukaryota; kingdom Metazoa; phylum Arthropoda; class Arachnida; order Scorpiones; family Buthidae; genus Olivierus; species Olivierus martensii. The sequence continues at coordinate 122 of AYEL01061118.1, read as the reverse complement.
AAAGATATGTTATTGAATACTTTGTTTAGAAAAATACAGTGCAGATGTAGGAAAGAGGGCTTTTCTCAGCCCTAGCACCACGACCACCAAAAAATATAGTGTAACTTTTTATAAAATTTTAA
>AYEL01061114.1:0-30654 GCA_000484575.1 Olivierus martensii | reverse complement strand
AACTACTTGTTTGACGATTTAAGAAAATAATATGATAACATCAACCAAAATAACCGCATCTAAATTTTCATAAATATCCTGTTTCGGTAATACCGTACTTGGCATATTTTTTTACATCTGAGATGTTTTTGATGGGATACAATTATTAAAATATTCCATTAAAATATGCAATATTAATTTTAGTCATATATTTTGGTAGTTTATAATAATTATTATTTATTTATTTAGCTTTTTCCTAAGCAATTAAATTTTGAATTTTTCAGCTATTAAGTGTCAAGGGATTTTTTTATAATCAATAACATACAAAACATTATCTTTAAATTTTATAATTCAATATAAGAAACAGTGCTTGTTAGTTTATACCTTGATTTATTAATTTAAAAATTATAAAAAATTAGGAATAAATTTATTCTGACAAATTATTCACAAAATATATTTTTGGAAAGTAAGCAAAATTACAGATTTCAATGTACTCATATAAAATACATAAAATAAGCATCAATTTTTATTATATAATTAAAAGCTAATACACATAATTCAATGCTAGCCAATCCTTTAAATGAATTTTTATTTTCTCATACAATATCATAGCTATTGACATTGAAAATTTTATCTATATGCATTTTTTTTTCCTAATATGTTACCCTATTGTTTCTATAAAAAGAAAGTGTGTGGGGGGAAAAAAGAAAAAAAATGAATTAGAAGAGAATTTAAAAGAAATTTCAACCTTATAAAAATCTTCTGAATTTACAATAGAATATTAATTTTCAACTACAGGAATACCTCGATTATCGCGGTTATTGTTGCCACGAAAAATATTGCAATAATCGAATCCACGGTAATCGGGATAAATAATGCATGTAAAATGGGTGATCGTTACCAAGGATTTTTCAAATCTATTGATTAAATTTTATATGAGGTAAAAAAGAAATCTGTTAAACGAGCTAATCTTTTAAGCTGATCATTACGTTTCTTCTTAATAGCTGTAGACTTGATATCATCCTTGTTTCTTTTATCATTCATTGTAGGGGTAAATAAGAAGAGAAATAAATATCCACATGCAGATTCTCCTCTAGAGATCCCGGCGCCCCAATGCAGCTTCCTTGTAACATCTACTCAGCACCTTTACAATGTTGATAAAATGATAATTTTGGCACCCTCCTTCATAAGGCGCCCCGATACGGTGCATCGTTTGCTTACTTATGCGAAAAGCGCGAAATTTGAATCGATGTCATCTTTCAGATGTATAAACACGCCTACCAAATTTTGTTTATCTAACACAAGTCTTTCTTGGTGTTGGGATTTTTTTTTCCGTCAGTGTATATTTTTCAAAATTTTAAATTATATGCAAATTAATAAGGGAAAGAAATATGAATTAATATTTACATTTTGGTGTGTTTAATTGATAATAACTTTGAAAAATCATTCATAATCCATCATTTTCATTAGAATTTTATTTGAATGTATGATTTTCTTTAGTATTTTGAAAAAATATATCTTTAATTTCAAAATTTATATTTTATTATTTTGATTTTTGCAACATATAAGATAAAATAAAATTTTAAAAATATCTGAAGGCTTTTTTTTGTAAAACATTTGTCCTTTTATTGCTGTTAGCTACACTAATAGAGATAAATCACTTGATTACAAAGTTTTATTTGTTTTCAGATCCAAGTTATAACAGCATATACAGTGGTACCTTGACTTATGAACTTAATTCGTCCTGGCTGAGGTTTATAATTCAAAAAGTTTGTATCTTGAAACCCAATTTTCCATTTTATCTTATGAGAAATCAATTAATCCATTCTGATTTAAAAATTTGAAAACAAATAAAAAAATATGCATTTGTGTATAATTATTATTTTTATTTTTGAAATATTTGGTTTTACATGCTTTGTATAAAAATCATCTTCCAGTAAATAAAAAAAAAATCAGTTTTCTTGTGACTGGTTTTGCAGTTCAGTTTTCAATTAGTTGTCATCAGTAGCTTCTTTTTGTCTCTTAGTCTTTAACTTGTGCATGAGTTAAAAATTAGTTAACAATGAATTTGATATAACTAGCAATTATTATGTAGATCTTTAATATTATCAAGAATAAGAGGTCTTTATCACGTCTTAATGAAAGGAAACCTGCACATCAAGAATAAGACGTCTTTATCACGTCTTAATGAAGGGAAACCTGCACATTACCAGTTATATATTTCAAAAACTAATTGAGATATTTTTATACGAAACTTATAGAAAATATTTTACAAATATAATATTAAAAAACATCATGATTCATATCTTGAGAACCATGGTTGTATGCAGAAGCATTATGGTTTGTATCTAAAGGCCAAAATTGGACATGAAAAAGTTCATGTCTTGAAAAGTTCATATGTAGAGTGGTTCATAAGTTGAGGTACCACTGTATAGCATAACAAAGGATTGATGGTAATTAGATTAATGATGAAAAAAATTTATTTTAAATAAAATAAAAAATAAGAAACAATTTATAAAAATTTTTTTAAATACATTTTTTTTCTATTATAACAAAAATAAGCATTGATACTAAATAGTTTAAAAGTTAAAATAGATAAAAAAGTTTAATAAATTCTTTTTTATTTACATAGTAATTAGATGTTATTACATTTTTATTGTGTGAATATAGTTTCTTCCAGATATTAAGAATTACAAGCACTATAATGCAGTAGAGAGGTATTCTAAAAAACGATTTATTAGCGAATGAACGTTTTCGGCTATGTATCACCATTCTCAAATTCATATACTTAAATACAAAATTTTCAAATACATTTAAACGACCTTTTAAGAGCATTCAGAGTTCTAAATATTCAAAATACATAATCTGAAATAAAAACAAAAGGTTACCATGGTTACATAAAGTTTTCAACTGTTTGTTGCATTAGTATAGTAACTACGTACAAGCAATGGAGGAACTTTAAAATACACATATAAAAACAGAAAAAACAATAATAAACTTAGATTACTATATCAGTCCTTTTTCTGATCTACAAATTAAAAGACTTCTATACACTTTAATTTGTAGATCAGAAAAAGGATTGATATAGTAATCTAAGTTTATTATTGTTTTTTCGATTTTTATATGTGTATTTTAAAGTTCCTCCGTTGCTTGTACATAGTTACTATACTAATGCAGCAAATGGTTGAAAACCTTATGTAACCATGGTAACCTTTTTGTTATTTTTATTTCAGATTATGTATTTTGAATATTTAGAACTCTGAATGCTCTTAAAAGGCCATTAAATGTATCCGAAAATTTTGTATTTAAGTTTATGAACTAAGGATGGCGATACATAGCCGAAAACGTTTGTTCGCTAATAAATCGTTTTTTAGAATACGTCTCTACTGTGTTATAGTGCTTGTAATTCTTAATATCTAGAAAAGAGTAAAAGCAGGTATTTTTTATCAAAGCATGCACAGTTTCTTCCTTTCTGCACACTGAATACAACTGTTATGTTTATATTAAACATTCTAAGCCTTCTATTTGATAAGTATTAGGGTAAAAGACAATATAGGGAAGTAAGAGAGGAAAAATAAAGGACTATTGGTTAAGAAAAAGAAGTGAAAATGGCCTCTGCTATTTTCTTAACTAATAATCCTTTATTTCAATTCAGTAAACATGCAGAAATTAATTTAAAAAATTTTTTTAAATACATTTTTTTCTATTATTACAAAAATAATGATTTTATAAAAAGAAAATAAAGTAGAAAGAATTCTTTTATTTAGACAAATTTGCTAAAATTTGAAATTTTTTACATCATAAAAAAGCATAAAAGGATAAAAAGAAAATATCCTAAAAATTTCAAGTGGGTATCTTAATTGTAATATTTTTATTATTTTTTAAACCTGTTGTGTGCCATCGACAGCTTTTGCTAACCATGGCAGGGACAAATAATAGAATTTTGCAATTAAATTTTCGAAAGTCCTAATTATTTTATTGCAGTTGTTTTTGTAGTTTTTGAAAAAGGATCATAATGAGTTTCTGATGGTTCCTAAATGTCTTATCGCCAAAATTTGTTATATTAAATGATTTTTATGAAAATTTATTTAATTGACTATTTTTTGGAAAATTTGCTTCTCTCCCCTTTTTTCTCTACAGTCTAAATTTCTGTGTTTATATTGTTTTGATTATATGTTAAAATAAAATTAATTACCAAATTTTTTGCAAAAATTAATTTTTATAGTATGAACTATAAAATTGTGAAATTTTAAAATATTATAGATAATATGAAAATTCTGCTTAATTCTATTAAAATAGGCAATATTTTTTACTAATTGTTGATTTTTTACTTCATTTTCATTGTATTTTTGTCAAAAAATGAGAAAATATTAATATAAGCAAAGATCCACCATTAAAAGGAGCATAGAACTTTTATTGTTTTATTGCTGCCATTCCTTAACCATGCTTTTCCTACCAAGCCTATTACATTCCAGGAAATGTAATATGGAGCACTTGCCATATCACACTTCCCAGAGTGAGAGAGAACCATCAGGAGTGAGAGAGAATCAAATAATTACATATCCTAATATTCATTAATCAAAATTTGCATATTAATTGGTTTTTATTGATATTTTTAAAATATGGTCCAATTTTATTCATTTAGGACTTGTTTTTTTTTTTCAGAAGACTAGTCACTAGTGGTGAAAAAACAAGTAGCAATTATTGCAATTAGCAAAATAGCAATTATTTCATTAGATGGCTAAATCTTCATATGAAAAAAAAATTGCTTTTTTGGCAATCTCACATATGGAAAGAAAACTTCTGAAAAAAAAATAAAATTAAAAAATACTAACATTGTTAGAAAGAGAATAAAAGACATAATAAACTATAAAAATTTCAAAACATTTTGTCAAAAATTAAGAGAGATGATAATTTTAATTTTTTCTTATTAATTAGTCTTAATTTTAATAATTGATGGCATGCAAGAAGTTAATGTAAATATTAAAACTTTTTAATAAAATTATTGGTATTCATCCAATATTTATAGAAAATGAAATAAGAGAGACTGTCATGAGAATTAAATTTTCTTACTTTCCTTACTAAGTAATATCTTTATTGAAATAAAGATATTAGCTACAACAAAAGTACTTATAAATATAATAGAGAATTTCATCTGAATAATTACAAAAAAATTTTTTTTGAATAGATGAATCTAAAAATATCCATAAAATACAACCACCAGCTTTTAATTTTTAGTAGTCTTATATATCCAGTATCAAGTTTTAGTTATGGGAATTTTAACTTTCTATGCACTCAAAAAGTGATAACATTGTTAAATTTAAAATATTCAAAAATGATAATTTTAAAATATTATTTTAAAATCATTATCATAATCAATTAAATTTTCAAAATATTTTTATTACCTTTAATTCTGAATCAAGTAATAATATAGGTCTTAAATGTGTTTGGTCAACATATCCCGACATAGTTGTTTGTACTATTTTGAACGATAAGAACTGTTTATCTACAACTTGTCCAGTGATGGGATTAAATGCATACAAATAACTTTGACTTGTTTTCTAAGCAATAAAAATCTATTATCAAATAATTAAAATGGATATTTATAATAAAAATTAGATTTAACATTTTTACTTTATCTTTTCCAACAATAGCACACTGAGGAGAATATGGAAAGTGAGCTGTAGTGCGCTGAACAAATATAAGTAAATTATTATGAGAGAATGGTTCCATATTTCTAAAAAACTGACTCCAAACTACTTGACCACTGAGATTATCAATTCCAAATATCTGAAATTTAAAATATTAAGTATATAATTAAAAATATTTTTAAATTTGAATATTTTAATTTCTTAAATGTTTCTTCATTCTACAATTACACGTATTGAAATACTTTAAAACTGAATATTAGATTTATAAATAATGCTTTTGATCTCTTTAATTAAGCAGACACTTTAAGATGATTAATTCTCATAAAGAGTAATATTTTATAGTAAAACTTAAATCCAACATAGACATGAGTTATTGTAATATTTTTTATAAAATGTTTCATTTATATTAATTTGGAAAATATTTTCATCATTATATCATAAATTTAATTTTTGATAGTAAATATAAAAGGCATATACAAATTCAGATATAATTAGTATCTAAATTTGTATATTCCTTTTATATTTACTACATATTTATTAGTAGTTATTCAGACAGCTAGATGAATTGGAACTATTGAAGCCATTCTGGTTTGTATTCATTATTACAAATGTAATACGTCTTTTTTTTTTACTGTTATTTTTGCTTGTATAATATAAAAAGCACCATCATCATCATCATCTGATAAATTTTACTTTCTACAGATATTACTTTCCTAGAAAATGTACTTCATTACTAATATCAAAAAGAAATTTTCATAATCTCTTAATTTTGGATAAATCACAAAAATCTGCCAGTTACCTCTTTCACTGGAGATCCAGTCTTGCTCAAAGGCAAACAAAAATTCTTATTTTAATTTGATTTACACTATCGTTGTTTAAATAAATCCAATATCAAATCTAAGGAGTGGCAAGGGACTAAAATAGAGAAAAATGAATATTGCAATTCTGATCTTCCTATTAGCATTATTACGAATATATTTTATTTAAAATATTACAAATTCAAGCGCTTTACACAGTTAATTGTATAAAAAATCTTTATTCAGAATACTTTTGGTTAGTTTAATAACCATCTTCAATGAAAAAATACAAGATTAAAATTGAATATGTTTGAATTACAGACACACACTATAAATTCTAAACATTTAAAATTTAACTTGGATTAAAATAATGCACATTTGCATTATAAATAACAACTTAAGTCAATTTTATTAATTTTTTAAATAAAACCAAGAATTAAAATAAAATAGAATAAACTAATGCACATATCTAATATAACAATATTGAACTGATCACAATTTGAAATACACTGTTCCATATTTAAACAAATATCAAAAATGAGTGCAAAGAGCAGGATAATCGATAAATAAAAACTTTAGATTTTTCTTTTCTAATTTTAAAATAAATTTATTTTATATTTATAAATAAGCCTTATTCAAAATGGAAAAAGATAATTTTATTATAGAAGTACTTTCGATGTGTAAAGCTGATGATGACTTCTTTAAGTCGAAAGTACTTCTATAATAAAATTACTTTTCTACTTTGAATAAGGCTTATTTATAAATATACTAGTTATATAAGTGGAAGTTTATTTATGCGAATTTATTGTAGCGCTTTCGAACCTCTGGGTCCTCTTCAGCAAATCATAAAAGAAGCAATATAAACATTAGAACATAGTTTTAAAATACATTTTAAAAATGAATAACTTCAAACAAACTCTAAAGTCTTTATTTACCAATTATCCTGCTCTCTATGCTCGTAAACGATATTAAACCGATCTTATTAAATTATAAACAAAAACAAAAATTAAAATTAGAACCTAAAATTAATTTGGAATAAAGTGAAAGCCAGTTTTTAATAAATAAATTAAATATGAGCTTTTATCATTACAACCATTATTTATTCATTTTATACAACCAAGCAATAAAAGACTTCTTTCAGTCCACAAAAGTAATGGAATTAAGAACTTATCCTACCGCAGTCATTAGTAAGAAGTTAATATAATAAGAATATAATAACATAAGAAAATAATCTGCAATGAAAGGACGACTTTCTACAGTTCCTGAAAACTAGCTTATTAAATAATCCGACTTGTCCCCATTTATTATAATTAGATTCTATTACTAACTGCTAAACCCTTCAATTCAGTCCACAAAAGTAATGGAATTAAGAACTTATCCTACCGCAGTCATTAGTAAGAAGTCTGATTTTAATGACTTTCTACAGTTCCTGAAAACTAGCTTATTAAATAATCCGACTTGTCCCCATTTATTATAATTAGATTCTATTACTAACTGCTAAACCCTTCAATATCAACTGGTTAAGTTTCATTAAGCACTCCTATGCAGTTTGGGTTATACTTTTATTTCAAAGTTCTGAAATTCTGTACAAACGTTTTCGGTGCTTACATGCACCCTCTTCAGGTACACACTAAACGGAATTAACCCGTTATAAAGTTAATTTATCTACCTAACAATTTTAGAACATGCAAAAGAATATAAAGTTTAACATAGAACGTTGTTAACAAACTTTCTTCAAATATACTTCTATTTCTTTTAAATTTTTCAGTCATAACGTCACATTACGTATAACTACAGTCATTAAAGTGCTAGTAGCGTATTTCTCCATTACTGTCCATACTACCGTTATTCTCGCTTCCCACTTTCCATTTCGTATTAATACCGTTTAGCCCCTGCTTCTGTATTACACTGCCAGTTCCTCTTTCCCCTGCTGTCTTCGTTTTCTCCTATCTTTATTTTTTTCTAACATTAGCGCATATTTCCACGCTGGTGGTAATTCCCATGATGCCCTGTCGTTAATAAGACTTCGAAATCCTTTACGCCTTTCTATTTCGATAGACTTCGGTATTATTGGTTGTGTACCAGGTATTACTGCTGCAATCTTCCTCGCTTCTTGCCATTTTACTTCCAAATCTCTGCTATAAGCTTCCACTGCTAACGAGGTAGTAAGTTTAGCTTTTAATATGTCTTTCTTGTGTTCATCTAGTCTGGTGGATGCATTTTTATTAAATACAATCTAACATTAGTTTCGTTTTTATAGATTATTCTTTTTCATTATCATGTGATCCAAACATTCAGGAAAGCTGGCAGTGATAAATCAGCCAAAAGGGCTAAAAACATATTATCACTGAAGAAAAATTCAATGCAATGACAAGGTTAGGGTATGGCAAGAGTGCTACATCAGTGGCCAGGCTAATGAATGTTAATGAGTCCACTATAAGGACCATTAAAAAGTGGAAGAAGTAATTAAAGCTAGTGTTGCTAGTAGAACTGTTACTAGTGCTAAAGTTACTATATGCCCCATAATCCTATCATAGAATGATTGTATATATAAAAAGAGAAGCTCTAGTTCAAAGTGGAAAAATAATTTATTAAAGTTTACTGAAGAAGTACTTTCGACTTCACAGAGTCATCTTCAGCATTTAAAATAAGAATACATAACAGTTTTGGAATACAAGATGTAGAATATTATTCAAATTTAAATTACTTAGAACAAAAGAATTAAGGAATTATATACAAATATTAAGGCTACATACATGTTAAAAATTAATAATAATCAAGTTAGACCAACATTATGTGCAACAAATAAATTACAATTAAAGTAAATACGTAATATGGTTGAAGCCATTGTTATTGAGGAGTATAATGATAAGACCTATGTTATAAATCAGGGGTGTCAAACTGACGGCCCTGGATGTGATTTTTTGTGGCCCCCAAAAAATGAAAATGAGAACAATATTTTATGAGATAATAGGAAGTAACTCTCGCTTCATAGCTATGTCATAAACTATTATACACTAGTTTGGATTTTAATGAAATGTAATTGCATGAGATTTTTCGATTGGCCTTATCGACGTATTCATAAGATGACAGTGATTTTTCAGTTGACACAAACTAAGTGCTTTCCTGCAAGAACTACATAGGTTTGTGCGAAATTTCTTTCCAAAAAACAAAAAGCCACAAATGAGAACCTGTTTTTTTGGATAGGCAAATACAATAATAAAGTTCCAAACAATCCTTCTTTGAAGGAGTGTATAAAAAACGTGCTAACGGGCTTGTTAAAGATTTATTTGTTGTGCTATTAACTTATTTAAAAAATGTAAATAGTTATGAATATTTGAATTTTTAAAATTTTAATGGAAAGCTTTTGGTTTTGTATGGAAAATATGACTTTTAACGCTTAACAGAATATTAAAGATTGATAGCGAGGAATTAAATTAAAAACACGTATAATTAAAAGAATGTATAATTAAAAGCAATTTTGTAGTAATTATATATTTTTGTAATATTTTCATTTGATTATATAAATATTTTTAATTATCCTCTCTATATTTCTGAATTCTTACTCTAAAATTTGTAAGATTGTTGCGGGCCACATCACATTTAAAAAAATTTAAATATGATGTGGCCTGCGACAATATTAAAATGAGTTTGACATGCCATTGTTATAAATGATAACCAACCTGTTAACATACCTCCACAGTGGCTTATATAGCCTCCCCCATGTATTTTCATTTATTTTATTTACTTTAATTGTAATTTATTTTTTGTACCTAATGTTGGTCTTACTTTATTATTATTAATTTTTAACATGTATGTAGCCTTAATATTTGTATATAATTCCTTAATTCTTTAGTTCTAAGTAATTTAAATTTGAACAACATTCTGCATCTTGTATTCCAAAAATGTTATGTATTCTAATTTTAAATGCTGAAGATGAATTTGTGAAGTTGAAAGTAGTTCTCCAGTAAACTTTAATAAATTATTTTTCCACTTTAAACTAGAGATTATCTTTTTACATATACAGATGGAAAAAGCATTTAATATTTGGATCAAAGACCAAATACAAGAGTGAGTTCCTTTAAGTAATTCAATCATATGTGAAAAAGCACTAAAAATATACAAACAACTGACAGAGAGTTCTGGCCAATCTAACGTTAAAGCTAGTAAGGAATGGTTTGCCTACTCCCTCCATCATCATAACCTTCATATTATATAGTTGGAAAAACAGCCTCAGATGATCATAATGCTGCAAAGACTAATCCACTTGCTGAACCCATGTGCCTTGAAAGATAAAAAGACATCTTCCAATGTTTTAGTATGCAAATAAGAAAGTGTGGGTAACAGCCACATTGACAATGGACTGGCTGAATAATTGCTTCATTCATGATGTTGAGTGGTATCTATCCAGGAAACACTTGGCATTCAAGTGAAACTGAAGTGGCCTCAGTGTGTCATGTTCCAGGACACCCAGAGGCCACTTCAGTTTGCCCATCCAAATGTTGAAGTTTTATTTCTGTCTCCAAATACTACTTTACTCATACAAATAATGGACCAAGAAATTATAGAAATATTCACATTATACACACATTTCATGTTTAACAGGATACTGGAAGTTATTAAAAATGACTCAAGTCTGACAGTCACAGATTGCTGGAAACAGTTTATCATCATCATCATTAAAGACTCACTTGATGAAGTAAAGCAGTCAATTCTGAATGGTTTGTTGGTCTAAGCTGTGGAAGGAATGTATAAATGAATTTGCTCAGCAAACTCCTAGAGGTCTAAGAGATAGTGGATGTTGCAAAACATCTGAGTGATGAAAATTTGCAAACATAAAGCAGTCACACAATGAGAAGTTGTCTGAAGACAAATTGGAGAAACTAATCTGATCTAGTGAGAAAGAAGATGACAACAAAGAGAACAGAGATGAAAAGAATAAAATAACTCTTCCTAACCTAAACAAAATACTACTAATGGCAAATAATTTTGCAGAAATTTTCCATGAAATCTAGCCCAACATAGAGCAGAGATTCAAATTAAAATGGGGTTAAGAAGATTTGTTAGTTCCATACAAAAAGTTACAAAAAGAGTTTCAGAAGAAAACATAGCAGCCATCTCTTCTGAGCTACTTAAAGCAATTTGACAGCAGTTTTCACCTGCCCATCAATGCTGATGCCTAGACATCTGTTTCAATAAAATTATTCTTTATTTAAGTGGTTTTTCTATTTAAAGAGTATTATGTGTAATAAAAAGTATCGCAAATGTTTGATTTTCTTACTGATTCCCCTAACTCTGCATTTCTTATAGAAAGTTAATTTCACCAACCATGATGTTTTGAGGAATGTAACTCCCACAGTTGGCAGGAGTTAATTCCAGAACTATCCTCATCATATAAACTATATTAATAGTGAATTATAGCTGATTGGCTGGATATGTGTATATACCTTTTGCAATGGAACAATTGTACTAATTCCTATAAATACATTATCATTGGAAAGATCTAATCTTCAGATTTCTCTGACAGTCAAAACTTTGTGGTTATTAATAACTTAAAAAATATGGACAAAATAAAATTGTAGTTCCTCTAAAATAACAAAATCCACAGGTGATGCTATAACTCAATAATGGCTGCCATATAATGATTCCCTATAATGATATACAAGTTAAGAGTTCTCATGATACTCCAATGATATAAAATTAAATTACAAGATTTCCACTCATTTATATGAGTGGGTAATGTTTATTTATTATAATTTATGATAAAATAATGATGACAATATATATAAATTCATATTAATATTAATTCTGATGACAATATATATAAATTTCAAATACCTTTGAAGAAAATTTAAAAATTTTTTTATACTATAGTTCTTCAATTTTGGACAAAATTTACAATTTTTTTTTTAATTTTTCATATAATTCTGGTATTTGCATTCACTCTTAATTTAAATATATGATGTATATAACAAATTAATGCCATGTTCTTATTAGCTATTCTTATCATTTCATATTGGTTTCTTTTTAATTATTAAAAATCATAAAAGGCATAGCTACATTTATAGTGTTCAACAGTGTTAAATTAGAAGTTTTTAGACCATTAGAGAATAACTAGCCATCAGTTATAATGTGGTTGTCTTGTAATACAGATCAAATTATTACTCTGCAAATCTGCATTATAACTGGGGACTACTATAATTAGAAAAGTATACATACAAAATTAAATTATTCTTACTTTTCCTGGGGTTGTTACTACAACTATTACTTTATGCAATCCAAAATTATCTCTTGTTAGTTCTATTATTCTTTTACCATCACTACTATCATCACTAGTCTGAAGCCCAGATAATGTGCTCAGCAGAAAAGTTTGTAATTGTATAAGTTGAGTTGTAAGTCGTGTAAGTAACATAGTTAATATATTCCCTGTAAAAGATTAACATTTCTGTAAAATTATACAAAATAAAACTATTAATTATTATATTTTGTAAATATTGAAAAGTCAAATTTAAAATTAACCATCAACAGTTCCAAATTCTTGTTCAATTTTTGCATCGTTTTCTGATAGAGGAAGATCTAAAATTTCAGCTTTTATAATAGAGGCCAGAGCTTCTTCTTTTGTCCACATAAATTTTCCTGAAATTTTCAGTAAGTTAATTAAATTTTTTCTACTTCTTAATGATTAATTAGTAATTTATTTATTACCTTGTTGATGAAAAACATTAATTGAATGATCTTCAGTAACTAATAGAATTTTGTAACTAATGCCTTTATCTTTTTTGGCATAAGGTAATATAAATATCTATAATGAAACATAAGTAATACTAAGAATAATCATTAATTAATTTCATAAATTTTCATTTTAACAAACCTCTTCTAACTGTCCATTATGCTCTGGTAAATTGAAATTTCCTTCAAATTCAGTTAATTCTTGCCAGTTAATAGGATTGACAGCTGTGATCTTAAAACCCTATATTAATCATTTACATATATTTTCAATATTTATGAATAATTTATATACTTTTCTTAATAATAGCTTAAACAAACCTCTTCAGAAGATCTAATATAGAATAATATTAAATTCTTGTCAATAATACTTGCAGTCATTTTAATAACCTAGAATATAAATAAATACTTATTAAAATTAAGACAAAACTATAGCACTTTTGAGTAGTCCATAAAGTCTTTATTCATCCAAAAAATTTTCGTTTGGAGGAACGTTTTCGGCTATTTTAAAGCCATTATCAACTCACAAAATTTTGCGAGTTGATAATGGCTTTAAAATAGCCGAAAACGTTCCTCCAAACGAAAATTTTTTGGATGAATAAAGACTTTATGGACTGCTCAAAAGTGCTATAGTTTTGTTTTAATATATTACCTCAAAGAGCAGCTTATTTTTGTGTTATTTTTGTCTTATTAAAATTAAGTTTCTTCATCATTGTTTTTATATGAAAATATTTATAGCTTAATTTTAAAATGATGTTTAAATGGAATTTATTCAATTTAATTAAAAATTTATATAAATTGATAAACTTTATTGTCACTTCACAAAAATGTGCCAAAATATGCCTATCATAAAATGTTTCTATGTATTTCTATATTTAATAAATTCTGTTTTGTGATAACTTGACTTGTTACATCCAATCAATTTATCAAATGTGTGAATGAATGACTGTATGCAGAGCATTTTTTGAATTTAAGCCCAATTCTTTTTAATTAGGTTAAAAATTAAAATTTTATTTTTTATCCAAAAATTCTGAATTTTTTCACAATTATTAAGAATTAATATATATTTTATGATGTCTAATCCGCGACTTTGCAATGTTTAAAATTTATTAATTGTAATTAATGTTCATATTTTCAAATTTTAATACTTGATATTTAAAAATTACTTGCAAATACAAGAAAATTGTATATCAAGAAATCATAAACCAATAACTACTTGTATACAGTAGTGAAATTAAGCTTAAACCTAAACCATTACAATTTTAATTAATCATTATTGCTTGAAACTACAATATACCCGTGTATAAGGCAGGGACATAACCAGTTTTTTTTTTTGGATGGGCCAAGGGTGGGCCACACCGATGTAGATTTTAAGCTCCATATAACCCAAGACGCCTTGAGTTCTGTAAAAATTATAATGTAAAACCACAAGTATTTAATCCCACATAATTCAAAACACTTTGAGTTCCATGAAAATAAAAATATAAACCTGCAAGCTGAATGCCCACATGCTGCACACAATGGTATGCTTGCGAGGTGATGTACAATGAGCAATTAAATAATGCAAGTTTATAATAAGACAAGCATGCTAGAATATCACAGTTTATTAAGTTACAAATTTTAAGACGATACTTTTTGTTTATTCAATAATTAAATTGCTTAACAAACTTAAACCAACAAAAATATGCAACCGAGATAACTAATAAATAAGATGACAGAACTTTACTGAAGATTAATAATTAGAGTACAAGTTATAGATATAAATAAGCACGAGTCACCCTGACGCAATCACACCGAGATTGCAGAATAATTCATGCCGACTTATACACTGTCACAAATGAATTCAAAGCAGGAGATCAACGATAAAAAAATTGTGAGAGTTTTGTGATCAAGAGATACGTGCAAACACAACAAAGCCCCAAAATGGAGTTAGAGAAGTCCACCATGCTGTAGTAACAGAAGCAACCGATAACCAGAGTTGCAGAGTTAGAGTCGGAGTCAAGGAGTCGGAGGTTTTTGGGTGGAGTCAGAGTTGGAGTCGAGAGTCGGATTTTTAAATTGCCTGGAGTCGGAAAAAACAACAGACTTCTGACTCCTTAAGTTCCTACTTACCTAGAGCTGGAGCTATATATATCATTTCTAACTATTTAATGATAATGACAGTAAGTAAAGAATAATATCAGTTATCTAAATTTATGAAAAGGCCCCTATAGTGTTTTTAGTTAATTTATGAGTCTCAACTAGTGTTTTTAGTTAATTTATGAATCTCAACTCTAAGTGATAAATTTTTGCCTTTTAGTGCCATATTTAGACTGTTTTATGGAAATTGTTGTGGTCTAAGCCAAACTAAAACTTACGCATAGGATTCTGATTAATGATTAAAATATAGTCCTATAGCCTAACTCATAGGCCTAGCGGCTAGCACTCTACACATCAAGTTATAAGAAATAAAAACAGACAATGCAAGAGGGTTATTGAAGGTAACCTAAGATATCTGCTCTAATGCCAATGTAACATGTTAATTTAGTTTGATAAGAGGTCATTTTAATTTTGTAAGTGCAGTGTGTCGGCTCATTTCAGCAAATGATGTGGATTTTCCGTTTGATACTTAACTCCAGTGGACCAAACGAGTGCTCCGCTCACTCTGCCAGAGGGTAAATATATACATATATAAAAGAAAAATTAGACTTAAATTTAAATTTACTAAATTACCTTATTTACTTGAATATAAGCTGACTCCCCAACTTCAGAGTTTGAAAATTGGTAAAAATGTGAAACCCGCTGAGGCTGTTTTGTTTATTAGAAATAATGCTTAAATTTAATTTTGGTATTTGCCTATTTGGTATGTAATTAAAATTTAAAATTCTAAAAGGAAGCTTTTACTTTTTAATCCAGTGTTAATTTTATTTTAATAGGCATTTGTATTAGTTAGAACTTGGAATAGTAAGTTAGAAATTATATTAAAAGTAATTTTGGCATGACTAAATATCTCCAAGGAGAAAGATTTTTATTATTATTCAAATTTCAACAGCAATAAAATAAATTGTGGTAAAAATGTGAAACCCGTGTATAAACCTATCCAGACTTTAGCACTTAAAAGTCGATAAAAATCCAATGTCCAATGCAAATACTGATAATGAAACTGATTTTGAAAAATTATTGGATCAAGCAAACCATCTCCAGCGTCAAAAAAGAAGAAAACTCGAGTCTGATATTGAAAAAAGTAAACCTACAAATATATCGCAAATAGCAAATTTCAAGGTGGAATTTTACAATTTCAGGATATTATATGTAAAGTTGTGAGGAAGTTAACTTTGACCTTTCCTATTTTTATTTTATTATGCACTTTATTATTTATTATTATTTTCTTATCTAACATATTATATTTTATTTTAAGAGTTGACTTACTTTCACATTCTCCATCGTAATAGTTAGCAATCACGTGTTACAGAATCGGAAACTGTCCTCCGGAAGAGCTGTCTTGGCTAATCATATACATCATCTCATCTAACTAATTTTACCACTGATCCGATATGTGCATATAAGAATGATCCATATCGATGTTTTGTTTGATTTATAAATAAATTGTAAAGAGGATGACATGAATGCATCTCTGTAAGCTAATAACTTTGATATTGTTACATGAACTTATGAAAATCTCCAGTGTTAATTTTATTTTAATAGGCATTTGTATTAGTTAGAACTTGGAATAGTAAGTTGGAAATTATATTAAAAGTAATTTTGGCATGACTAAATACAGTGAAGTGCGGTATAAAAGTCTACGCAATCAACGACACAATGAGGTGTTGTATTGACGTGAAACTGGCTAAGTGACATTCGAATTCTTGTAAAAAGTCTGCATGAATTTGTATCGGTGGTGGAGGTAGTAGAATTTAAGTAGTATTTAAGGTTTCTTGTATCGGAGGTGGAGGTAGTAGAATTTAAGTAGTATTTAAGGTTTCGTTTTTATGAATAACTGATTGTTGATATTTGATTTGGATTAAACCAGTTTTGTTGATTAATTCATTGTTGCTTTATTATAGTTTCAATAAAGCAGTTATTAACACTTTTGTAAGTGTTTTGGAGTCTAAAATATTTATATCCTTTTATTATCCAATTTGTTTGAGAATTTTTTTCAATTTATTACCATAAGTTTCTAACATCTTTGTTTATTCTAGTCTAACACTTAATCGGTACTTTTAGTTATAAGTTCCGATTTCTGTTTTTGTTTCGTCGATTAGATATTACGTTATTGTTAGTTTGTTTTGTAATTAATTATATTTAAGTTAGATTTAGTTTAAGACCTGAGCTCAGGCCAAACTCTGGATTGCAGAGTTGTTAGACCATTAAGTTTAGTGTAATTTAGTATTATTTATATTCGGTCAAATCCTCGACTTTGCAAAGTTGTCAGAAGAATCACTCGCAATAATAAAATACATTTACAATATTAACTTTAACTATGCAGGAGTCAGAGTCAGACCTTACAAATTTTAGGGAGTCGGAGTCGGATTTTTTTAAAAGGTGAAGTCGGAGTTGGTGTCAGAGTTGGAGTCGGATTTTTTTTAAAAGATGGAGTCAGAGTCGGATCATTTGTTATCCGACTCTGCAACCCTGCTGATAACTTGCATGATCAAGCTGCGCACGCACGCCAGAAGCAGCTCGAGCAAACACTTGGCGTCTTCTTCAGCTGCTACAACATGACTAACAGTCATGTTGTAGCAGCTGTACAACACGACTAACTGAGTTAGTCGTGTTGTAGCAGCTGAAAGAAGACCCAAGTGTATTGAAAACGTTACTGAATAAAATCTTTTGACTGCTAAAGGGCTTTTGAGTATTATTATTTTTAGTTTGTGTTTAGTGCAGTCTCATTGAACTTATATCATGTTATTTAACAAATGACATATTTGCAGCAGTTTTAGGTGCAATACTGTCATAAGGTCAAGGAAGGAAAGAGTTCCTTTCATTTATGCAAGTTACCAGCTAAATTTAGAGCTGAAAAGAATTGCAGCATGATTGAAAAAGAATGCATTGCAGTGCTTTTTGTATTAAAGTATTTTCATCCATACTTCTGTATAAATATATACAGGAAGAAATTTATTATCATTAGTATGATAGGCTATTAAAATAATTAAAAAATGTTAAATATCCACATTCATGACTAACTCACTGGAATTTAATACTACAGACATACAATTTTGAGATTTTGAGTGACAACATTAGAAATTCACATTCTAATGTTGATATTCTTAGTCAAATTTCAGTAAAATATGTGACAGAGTTTAAACTCATTCATAGCAAACATGAAATTAGAAAAGCATCAATAAGTGACCCTCTTTTGAGTAGACGCTGGATCATAAAAGAAAAATAATAACAGAACCTGACAACAAGTTTTCCAATAAAATAAACAACAATTTTATGGACAAACAAGAATGTTTTATATCATATTCACATTCCAGAATATTGTCAAGAAGTTTGATATCAAACTGTAATTCTCAGATAATAGTAGAATATATATTTCTTATTTTATATAAAACAGACAGTAAAATATATATTAAAGTTATTTCACAATCTGCTTTCATCAGGACATTTCTGTAGCAAAAGAATAAGTCAAAAACAGACATACTATTTTATTGATCTACATTAAGAAGAGATGTTCAGAATTATTATGTGCAATATGAAAAATGCTGTATCAGGAAGAGAATCAATCCAGAGAACCCAATAACACCTTCAGAAGTTTTATGCATGAGGATTGATATTTTGGACCTACTTTCAATAACAAATTGTGGGAATAAATATATTCTCATTATGGTGGATCATTTTTCTAGGATTTATGTATTTTTGATCATATTTAATCAGTATCTAATATTTAAATACCTACAAAATATTATGTGCAATCATACATATCCATATTTTTAACAAAAAAAAAAAAAATCAAAGGAATCAGTTACATAATGATTTTTGTTAAACAAACATCAAGGAGTGTGTAGATGGCACAAAGGTGGAATGGAAATTGTTGGAACTGAGTCAGTAAATCTTACAATCTTCAAAACATTTCCAATTTTTGCCCTGTATATAAGCCATCTTCCCTTATTCAAAATTATTATTTTTTAAATTCCTTGAATTATACACAAGTATATACAGTAAATTAAAAGGGTCAATTAGGAACAGGTTTAACTGTTTTTCTCATACAACCACATGCTTCTCCCTCTAACCTGGATCCTGTGAGTTACTAATCTAAATTGGCCTGAAGTTCACTATCTGCACAATATCTTGAAGCTTGTTATTTCTTAAAAGCCAAATTTTTCTTGTTTACTATTTCTTATATTGATTATTCATAACCAGATATCTTTTTCAATTATCTTGCCTCCCTTGGAATAATAAAAACTAAATTTTTGATTCAATCCCTTTTATTAACTGCATGTACACACACACACACACACACACACACACACACACACACACAAACACACAAACACACAAACACACACAAACACAAACACACAAACATAATTTTTAAATATTTATAGAAAAATAGTTCTTATTAGAAAAAATTTTATTGCTGAGAAATTTTAAAAGATAATAGTTTTGATTTACTTAATTATGTTATACTGGAAAATACAATGTTTATATTCTAAATATGATGATGAGTTTCTAATAAGAAAATTTATGTTTTCATATGAATTTTCTAATTAAAAACTGATTTTTTAAAATTAAAAACATTAAATTTAATTTAATTTTATAAAATTTACCTGTTTTGTTAATTGTTCTTCACATAATTTGTACAATAAAAAAAACTTTTGGGCAAGAATAATATTATCCTGAAATCCACAACTTGCTAATTTCACACGAATAATTATCTATATTAAAATAATATAACAACATATTTTATTTTCTGATTATTATTATTATTATTATTATTATTATTATTATTATTATTTTATATCAAATAAATATTAGATTATTTAATTATATTTTTATATGTACAGCTCCGGCCAAAATGTTTGTCCCCTCACCGGATACGTTCGGCTTCCTTACAATACTCGGCTTCAGCATGCATTAGTTTCCTCGGTAACGTAGGCACTAATGTGCTGGCGGAGGGATCGTCCATTATGTAGTTTGCTAGCAACGAGGGGTAGGGTTCTGATAGCGGTGAGAGAACTGTGATGTGTGACATAGAAAACGAATGGCGGACTAATATTATGGCTTTCGTAATAGATAATAAAAAACTATGTGCGATAGGTGGAAGTGATATAACAACATATTTTATTTTCTGATTATTATTATTATTATTATTATTAAATTCTTATTGTTTAAAAAAAATAATAAAAAATAATGTACCTGTCTATCTGGAACCATCATAGCAACACTACGGAAAAGTATTTTTAAATTTTCTGGTAATTCTTGTCTACCTGCATATCCTGGATTCTAAAAATAAATTTTTTCAAATTAATTTAATAAAATCTATTAATAGTATAGTTAAAACTGAGACTAAGTTATAAAAATAATATAAAAAAATCTTTCTGGTTTACATTTTTTCTCTTGCCATACTTTTTATCTTCTAGTATAAGATTTTTCAAACTGTGGAACATAACGTTTTAGTGAGTTGTGAAATAAATAAAATGGATCATGACAAACAAAAAAATGCACAAAAATGCTTGATATACAATTTATAAAATAAAAGTTTTCTGAAAGTGGTTGAATTGTGTTAATATATAATATCCATAACAAATATGTAGCATTGATAAATAATGAATAAATTAAAATAATAATTCACACAGTTTGTGTCTTTGATTTATCATATCTGTACTGGCTCACAATACAAAATGCTGTTTTTACAAGGAGTTGCAGTTAAAAAAGTTGACAAATACTGCTCTAGTATTTTTCATCTCATATGCTCTTTTTCAGTTTCTTCCAGTAATTCTAGTAGCTCTTAATGCAAAAACTAGCTTTTGCTGTACAGTTTCTGTTAATGGATAATTAAAGCTTATCCTTTTAATGTACAGATTCTAAAAAAGATTCTGTAAATTACAACATAAGAAAGAATAGATTAGACTTAAAATAAAATGGAAGTAACAAAAATACAAATGGAAGCCTTGATAAAGAATTTGAGACTAAAGATATAAAAAAGCTGAAATGAGATCTATACATGCAAGTTGGTAAGAATAGTCTGTGAAAGTTTAATTTGCCAGACATAATTATAGTCATAAAAGATGTGGAAATCCCATCATATGCAAAATAAATTTTTGAAAAAGGTTCAATATATGCAATTCAAAAAGAAAAGAAAATCATATATTGGTAACTTTATAGAATCACTACTAAAACTACTGGAAAAAGACTAAGAAGGAGCATATGAGATGGAGAATATTAGATGATAAAAAATATAAGAGAAGAAATGTAAACCAGACAGGAAAACAAAAAGAAAGGTGGGCTTGAAAAGAATGGAAGAATGATTAGCAGGGCAGATCTAACTTTCAGGGTTCCTGAGTATGCAATTTGCAGGAAATCACACTGAAACTTTTATTTTATCATATTTTTTTAGTATTACATTATAATTTTAATATTAACCAACTTATATCATATGTATGGTTATTATATTAATTGTATTATTAATTATTTGTATTAATATTATAATGTTTAATTTTGTAATTAATTTTATTACTATCATTATTGCACTCTTATAAAACAAAAAAAATCAACAGAACAAAAATTAGCTTTCTTTAAACTCCCATTTCCCCCTTCGAATGTTATTGTTAGTAAAATAAATGAAAATAAATATAAATAAAATAGGTTGGGAATTGCAGTGTGAGAACTGGACTGTGAGAATAAAAGTAACAACATTGGAGATAACAACAAATGAATCATCTTTTTTCAGGGAGAGAGTGAAAGACTTGAAGAAAGGGAGAGGTGAAAAAAAGATCATCCTCTCTTCAAAGGAAGAATTTAGAAGAATTAGGATTAAAGGAAGAAAAACAAAAGTACTGAAGGAAAATAAGTTAAAGTATCAGAACTATTCTATTTAAGTTGACTCTGAACTATGGTTTATCTGAAATATCCGACTCTTCCAAGTATGCTGAATGAGTGAGAAATTCTAACCTGTTTGCTGTGGTTAGATTCAACTGCTAGTCTGTGTATAAATCATTCCTTTGATTTTTCTTTTCCTACTTTTCATTCTCAAATATTAATCCTCATAATCAAACAAACTTGAGTTTAAATATGAACATGTGTTATCATTTTCCCTCATACACACTCCTTTTTTAACTTGAACCCTGTGCACACTCACTCTGTACTAGAATCAGCCAGATGCACACAGATCCATATTGAGCTTGCAATTTTTTTAGAGCCTTTATTTAAAATTTTTTAAATAATAAATTTCTAAATTGGCATTATTTTACACTTCTATGTTTTATTGCTTCTTTAACAATTACACACTTTGTGTTGTGCCTTGGGGTCTCTTAAATGTTGGGAACCTCTTAAATCCTATTAACTCTTATATAGATCTGCCACTGATTATAAAAGCAAGATATTGTCCTCACAAGAGAAAACAAGACAAAAAAGAATATAAAACCTGGATATCTAAAATAGATATATGAATAATCAATCAAAATTAACCATAATATTGGTTTTATAAGTTATTTCTTTATTAATAGAATAATTGAAAATATTATACTATTACATGAAAGAATTTAATTTTGTGTTTCTAACTGTTATATTTAATGTATACACTTATGTAAAAATCAATTAATATGTAAGATAACCTTAAAACAATATGACATTCATTGAAATAAATAGATAATTTATTTTATAGTCTTAAAAATTCCCAAAATCCAGTTCACTCTTGAAATAAGCAACAAGATGTCAGACTTACAGCATTAAAATATCACAATATAATACAGAAAAATGCTAAACAGCAAGAAGGATATAAGTGTCTTGCATCACATCCAGTTGCATTTCTCTACAATATATTTTTATTGAAGTGTTTGTTCAGAGAAAATATCAAATAAATATTAAAGTTTCCATCATTTTCAAATTGCAACAAAGCTATAAAGATATTTAACCATGTTTAAACAATGAAAATTAATTAAAACAAGCAACAGAAATTTTGCTACAACGAATGAAATGGAAAGCTGATTAACACAAATGCAATTGTTAGAAGTGCAAATATGATGTCTGAAATCAGCTACAAAATAATCACTATTTTCTAAATGACCAGAACTATCTGAAAATGCACAAAATTGTCAGTCAAAAATATTACAGATTGCTATATAATATTTTCATTTAATATTACCTGATGATATAAACATTAGCAGCAGCTATATTTATTCATTAAAAAACATTGATCTACATATTTCTGATCTTATTTGTAAAGTGCCCAGTAAATCAATATTTTAAAATTTATTTAAATATGAACATTCACATATATTCATATATTCTTAATAATATAATCAAGAAGAAATAGATATTTTTAGAAATAAATATTGTATATCCAGACATTAATACAGGATGCATTATTAGTGAAGAAGATACAATGAGACAACTTTCTATATTTTATTAATATCCAATATTTAAATACCTGCAAAAATATTAATTTATATACAGTCATACATATATTTAAAATAAAAAATTGAAAAAATTAGTAAAATAATGATCTTTGTTAAAATTAAATATAACAGATCATGCAACTGGCATGAAGGCACAATAAGAATTCAGTATGACTGAGAAAGTAAATCTTATAAGCTTCCAAAAAATTTTCTAATTTTTGATTGCCCCAGGTATAAGCTGACCTTCTTCAAAATTTTTTCAGAAAAATTCCTCTGCTTTTATGTGTATATTCAGTATATTTCAATGACAATATATAAAACCAATTATCATATACAGTGGTGATTCGCAACTCTACACTAATCTGTCACTGAACTAATATCAAATTGAGAAACTATCGAATTGTGGGACAATATTTCTCATATAAGACTATGGAAAATAGATTAATTCATTATCAGACCCCATCCTACTCCCCTAACTGTGAGTGAGAGAGATACAATATATTATTTACTTTAATAAACACATTTTATTATTGTATAATACACTAAATTACAAAATGCACTGTTTTATACATAATACATTCAATGTATTAGCTCTTGGATGTTGGAATAAAGTCTTCTTTATCCTGTTCTATCTTGAATCTGTGAAACCAGGCTCAACTCACTTT
The DNA here is from genome assembly GCA_000484575.1 of Olivierus martensii. NCBI lineage: Eukaryota > Metazoa > Arthropoda > Arachnida > Scorpiones > Buthidae > Olivierus > Olivierus martensii. Next base: position 6,298 of record AYEL01061114.1, on the reverse strand, counting down.
ACATTCCTCAGTTTGATCTTGAGGTATATCCTGAAGTTTTCTTCTGAAATTCTTTGAAAATTAACCTAGCATTCTTATAGATCATTGCCTGAGTTATTGGATTTCTCTTCATCTATCTTTATCTAATTCAGGTCAGAAGCAACTTTTCCATCTTTTCATTGATTAAAGATCTATTTTTGTCAGAAATTTTCAATGCTCCAGCAGACAGCCTAGCATCCATAATCTTTCTCTGTTGCAAAACGTTGCCAAATTGTCCTAGTAATGCCATACTTTTGAGCTACGTTTGTAATTGTTCTACCTTCTGCACATTATCTATGCTCAATCAAGTTTTCTTCTTTCCTGAATTATTCCTCTGTTCACTTCTCTTTGAACTTATCTCTAAATTTCACTCAAGAAAATAATAATAATATGCATAAATTTTTTGTTTTCTGAAAAATGAAGAATTAAAAATTAAAACCAACAACACGGCAAACACCAAAGCAGTCAAACAAGAACAGACAAATAACAAATTACATCACACGATTCCATGCACACACATGTGCCATCTTGCAAAACCCAATTGTCAAATTGCGGGACGTCGAATTACAAGGCACCACTGTATAGGGTTTTTTGGAAAGTAATTTCGTTTTTTCATGAAAATGAACAGCAAATTTTTTATAGTATATAAATATTTTATTTAATTATATAATGATCATTTTGGTCCAATACATTTTGCCATCTTTCTGGTGGTAGCATGATTCTATGCTCATAGAATTTCTGTTCTTTGCTTGCAAAAACTGATCTAAGCAATTTTTGACATGTTCATTTGAATTAAATGCTTTGCTGTCTAAAGAATTTTTTAAAGACTGGAACAAATAATAATCAGAAGGTGCCAGATCTGGCAAACATGTTGGGTGTGTTAGCATATTCCATTGAAGCTGTAACAGCTTCTGATGAGTCATCAAACTTGTATGAAGTCTGGCATTATCATGGTGAAACACTACATCTTTTCTGTTAATCAATTCTGGCCTCTTCTGTTTGACGGAATCACTCAATTTGTCCACTTCTGAATTAATTGTGGAATTGTCTGATAGAAGCTCAAAATAACAATTCCCTTGAAATATCACCAAACAAAGAGCATTAATTTTTTTGATGAATATTTGCTTTCAAAGTGCTTTGAACTGGCTCATTTCTTCTGCTCCATAATCACTTGCATTCAACATTGTTGTAAACAATCCATTTTTCATCACCAGTTATGATTTGCTTCAAAAATGGATCATTTTCTTGATGTTTGAGCAGCAAATCATAGATGCCAATGCAATGGAGCAAATCTCTTTCTTTGAGAATGTGTCGAACCCAAATATCAAGCTTTGAAATGAAACCAAGTTGTTTCATATAGTCATGAACAGTTGAATTTGACAAATTCAATCTTGTAGCAATTTCTCATGTTGTAATTTGGCAATTTGCTTCAACCAGTGCCTTTATTTTGTTATCACAAGCTTCAATTGACTTTCCAACACGTGGTGCATCTTTAATATCGAAATTGTCAAAACCAAATTTTGCAAACCAATTTTGGCACTGGCACACATCTTCTCCATATACTTTCATAACTTTTTTCTTGCTTGAACAGCATTCTTATCTTTTCGGTAATAAAAAAGCAAAATATGCTGAAAATGCTCCTTTTTGTTTTCCATTTGTGATATGATACCAAAAAAAAAAAAAAAACAACTGCACAAAATCAAAAAAAATTTTTTATAAATATACCTTGAAATGTTAGCTGTCAAAATTTGTAATGACAATATAGCTTAGAATGAAATTGGTGGTTAAAAATACAACTAACGCCACTCGTGGGAAAAAACAAAATTACTTTCCAAACAATCCAATATTAAGATTAGGGATTGCATTTCTGGTTTTATCATTGCTAGTATTATCAGTATTTTTAAAAAATTTGCATTTCAGTATCTTCAATAATAACTACTAGTAATACTGGTAAAAAAAGAATCTGTAAAAACATCTTTCAGAAAAATCAAAATTACTACATCATTTTTAACATAAAGGTTAGAATTGTCACTATCACAAATGCTACTATTGTAGAAAATTGTACTACTCCAATTGTACACTATTGTAGTAAAACAATTGTTTGTGTTATCATAGTTTGTATGTACAAGAGTGGTTCAATAAAAAAGATAACAAAACTTCTTATTGCATAAACTTGTTCAATTGCCATATAAGAGCAATTTGTTATAAATAACAGCATTATCTTTGTACAGATTTATTTTATTCATATATTCTCCATACATGTGCAAATATTTATTCCAAGAATACACCAAGGCATCTATGCCAGTATTAAAGAAGTCAGTATCAAGCACCTGAAGCCATAACATGATTGCTTTCTGAATTTCCTTATTGATTGTGAATCACTTGACATCCAGGTGCCTCTTAAATGGTCTGAACAGATGAAAATCACTAGGTGCCAAGTTAGAGCTGTAGGGAAGATAGTATGTACCTCTCATCAGTAGCATCATAACAAGTCACACATGAGCATGTGTAGACATCAGTGTGATGCCAGCGGCTCATCGAAACAGCTTAAATGCACTCATGTAGACCACTGTGGGATGTCCTAGCCAGATAAATCATCTTGGACCTCATTTGACTTTCTATAGAGAGATCCTGCAATGTCCCTGGAAATGAGCCAAGCATAATTTATACAAGTCCTATGCTTGGCTCATTTACATACAGTCATGCAACAAATTCAATTTTTTAGTTTACTGATAAATTTTACACAGATTTACAGATTTTTTACAGATTTAGTTTACAGTTTGTATCATCTTCTTTATAATTTGACAATACTTATTCCTGACATTATTAAAAGTTATAAATTATTGATAAGAGACCATTCTATAATTCACAAACTGGATTAGTGGTAATATTAATTTGGAATAAATGATGATGTGTGAGAAATGAGTTTGTTAGGAAAATGGTAATTCTGTTTCATAATTTGTAATTTCCAATTGTCTAAGGTAGAGGATGTGAAATTTAGATTAATTCTTAAACTGAATAAAATACTAAAAATAATAACAGTAAGAATAAGAATTAAAAAATATATTAGGAAAAGATAAGGATTAAATCTTTACAAAGCATATTTTAATAAATTTAATAAACCTGCTAAAAATGTTAGTTTAGAATTATGTAAATATTTAAAAAAATTTATTAATATCATAATTCTATAATTATGTCCATAGATTAGAATAGATTAGAAACTGATGATGTGAACAGATTAGAAATGTGTAATATATACCGGGTGTTTTTCTTGAAACCGAACACTCTGATTTTTGGCATCGAGCCAATTCTGATGCATCTATCACGTCAGGAATCGTTCGCTACGAAAATTTATTTTATATTTTTAATTCTAATGATATTTATTTATTATTGCATCCAAAAAACGATTTAACACACAAGATTATTGGATTTTAATTCTGGTGTAATTACACATTTGAAAATAAATCACTGAAAATTTACATCAAAAGATGTGCGAGAAACAGAAATTCTGTTGTTGCTATAGCGACAGCGTAGAAACGCAGACGTGCCGCAATTCGAACATTTTTAAAAATACCGAATATTATTTACAACGTTACTGAACGAGTATGGATGGTTCGGGCACGTAATTCAGGCTTATCCTATAGGCGCATGAGAGATATTTTTGCGGTGCTGTTTAAATCTTTTTAGTTGAAAAATTAAATGTTTTAACATTTAATTTTTTAACTATTTAATTAAAAATATTTTATTTTTTTATTTATTATTTATTAGATATTATTTCTTAATAGACTGTTTTATTTAATTACAGTGCTCTCCGGATATGACACTATCGTTTATACCACGGATAGTTCCCCATTCTTTTGAAAGGGATTCTGAGAAAAATATAATACAATGCATAATTGACGTCCATCTGTGTTGGTAACTTCTTGTCGCCATATTTAAATAATAATAAAACTAAAATTAACAAAACTTCCAGAACTCTTATTACTATTTATAATAAAATAATAGAAATTTATATTCTGAGAATAATTTATATAAATTTCAACATATCTTTGAAAAAAAATTAAAAATTTTCAGATGGCAACTTCAAAACATTTTTCAATTGGCATCACAAATATTCAAAGCAAATGAAAGGTTATTTGTAGTGGTACTTTGTATCTAACAGGTGTTTTTTTAGTGGCTGATTTGTGACTTTAGCGAGTTTTACAAATATAGTTTTTTAATAATATTTAATTTATTTAATGGGCAATGGCAAACAATAAAAGAAAATCGTATACAATTAAGGAGAATTAAACATAATAGATCGAGTGAAAAGTGGTGTCTCAAAAGCACAAATAAAACGGGAGGTAGATATTCCGGAAGGAACAATATGAGGATGAATTGCAGAAGAAGATTATGGACCTTGGATAAATTGGATGGATTTCTCTTATTCTCTAATTAAGAATCTATAAATTAGAGAATAAGAAAAGCCATCAGTTATAGTGCAGTTGTTTTATAACACAGGTCGGATCACCACCGTGCAAACCCATGTTATAATCGGGGAGCACTGTATAATTTTAAAACTAGATTGAAAAATACACCAAGATTTATTTATTGGCTTACTTTTTAATCAAATTGTTTACATTGTATAGTTTTGTGATATTTATTATGACTTCAGAAAATAGTAGCAGAACAAATCTTGTAAAATCAGTCTGATAGTTTTAATACAATTTTTTTTTCTTTTTCTAAAAATAATCATTTGTAAAATTCTGCATTAAAGGATTTCTACCCAGAGAATGTCAATATAAAAGTTTCTCTAGTAGAGGAAGATATCCCAATATATTAATTGCAAATGGAATGCAACTTAATTGAAGATTCTTAATTAATTTTCAATCTTAAAAGAAAAATGAAAAATTAACATACAATAACAAGCTTAAATATCAAATCAAAAATTTATTATAAAATACTTTGAGCTGTTAAACCACCATCAGTAAACTACAAACTGAAAAAGCAATAAATAGAAAATATTTCTGATGCATGATTGCCCGCTAATCTCTACCCAAACCAGGATAAATAATGCTACCTTTTCCCCCTGACTACAAGAAAAATAAACAACACACTCATGCATACTGACAAAAGCTTAATGCCATACAGACACTGTTACGCAATTAAAAGAACTGTTACATAATCATAGTATAAGAAATAAACATTAACGAAAGTACAAAAATTATATCAAATGACATATATATATAACAGACAAAATAATGCATAATGGATCACAGTGACACACTTATACAATGCATATAGGAGAGTTTTTTTATATATATTTTTTATGAGGAACCTCCAGGCTGCTGGTAAGTTATTCAAGATTTTTCTTATAAATGTGCCATCTTTCATAGATAAGAATACCTTCCAATATTTTTCTCCAAGACGGTAACCTGGCTGCAAAGGACATCAACATTGTTCAGGAGCACCATGTCATTGAATGTGATAAATGCCTTTCCAGAAGTAATGTCACAAAGGTATTGTCTTAGCTGTTCCCATAGTTGTTTGGAAGTGATATCAATATATGCTTGCTGTGAAAAATCTTCAGTATTAATTAAGGATCTTATAAATTCTGAAACTTTCCAACATAGGACAAGCATCCATATAAATTAATAAATGGAATTATTACTTAGTATTTTAATAATGTGCAACTTACCAATTTTATCTATTACTATATCTAACATAAAATGTTGGAGAAGGTAATTTTTGAAAATATCCATTTTGGTTGGATTATTTTCACAGGTAAGACATCCTTATTGACATAATATTTACTTTTAATATCTTGAATAATTTGCAAAATTTTTTTAGTGCTATATCTATGTTTGTTAAAAGAATTAATAATAAACATCAGTTCATTTTGTAGATCAGAAAAATGCAAGTACAACCCGAAGACCCTCGAAAAAAGTACTTTGATACTGCTATATTTATATGCTTGGAGATCATAGGATTGAATGTGAATATGGATGGGAGCAAACAAAGATTTCCTGAGAACTTTTATAAGATAAAAATCACATTCTTTTTAAATTCAAATATTTAAAATGTAAACTGTTTCACTGTCACATTGCCCTAGCTCAAAAGTCACTTCATAATTATTGTTGTCAATAATATTATAGAAGAAAATTGAAGTACAGAGAATTATTGGGCGAAATTTGCCAAAATTTGAAAATTTTTATATATAATTAGAAAAGATATGATATAAGGAAAAATCTGAAAATTTCAAACAGATATCTTTAAAAATTATGAAAATATTGTAATTTAT
>AYEL01061113.1:0-60988 GCA_000484575.1 Olivierus martensii | reverse complement strand
ATCTGAATCATAATTATATCTTTGTTTGCAGAATTGATATAGAAATGTTTAGGGCTATAAAAATAAAACTATTAAAATAATAATCAAATTAAATATTAAAATTTAAGTTTTAGGATTTCAGTAAATTAAAAGGGCTCAGCATTCAAAAACATATTAATTAAAAATTATCACTTTTCTGATTTAAATCATTTGTAAAAATTTTTTATTCAAATACTTTCATTTCTGATAATTATAATCTATTCATATTAACAATTTTATTATTAAAACATAATTTATTAAAATTACATACAACAATATTAATTTAATTTAGAAAAACATCATCATGTTCAGTACATAGTTATCATCAGATAACTGTGTACTGAACATGATGTTTTTTTTTTTATCTGATGATGATAACTGCAAAAGTTCCCAGTTTTAACAAACAGAATACAAACTTAGTGGTACAGAAAACTTTGCAACCAAGATTTGTTAAATGCCAGCTTGACTTCTATTTTGAGAACTGAACATGAAAAACTATTGTTTGCAATTCTGAACATAAGCAAAATGTTAGTACTAAACAGCAACACAAGCTAATTGATTTAATTCTACAAAGAAATACAAACTAGAAATTAAATAATTTATTATAGTTTATATACTAAACAAACCTCAAGGGAACTTTAATCCAAATAATCCTAATTAAATCTGCCATATTTAATCCTTTGATTCTTTAATGGAATTTTAATGATTTGAATTAATTTAAACTAATTTTAGCACCATCTCGTAATTAGAATATTTTATTATTTTATTAAATCAATGAGTGGCGTCATCTATTAATTAATAATTAAACTAGAATTTTTAACTAATTAATCTGAAGAAAAATTAATTCAAATCATTAAAATTCCGTTAAAGAATCAAGGGATTAAATATGGCAGATTAATTAGGATTATTATAGTTTTTTGTTATTATTGTCATTACATCATATTTTTGTTTCATCTAACAAAAACAAAACAAAAAAATGATTTAATGTCAGCTGGAAAAAGAATTACCAAATATTATATAAATCAATACAGAAAAGAATATACTTAGTCAATAAAAGCACTACACTGCAGTGGAGAAAAACTCATAACAATTTATTTTTTAAGAGCAAACGTTTTTGGCTTTCGATATGGCCATCCTCAGGTTCATGAACCTGAGGATGGCCATAACAAAAGCCATCCTCAGGTTTACAGGTAATACTTTATGAATACAGAAAAAAATTATAAGAATTGTAAAATCAAATATCCTAACGAGGAGTGAAGGCAATTTAGACTTTCAACTCAAAATTCATTTACTCATTGGAAAGTAAAATATTTTAAACTGCTGTAGTTGTTTGAAGGCCAAGTTGGTCAAGAAATAGATTCTATCCCATCAAAAACATAAATATGGAAAAATGAGCCAAGTTTTATTCTACCAGTTTGTTTGCTCACCAAAAGAATAGAAATCTAAAACAGTGCCAAGTTCCATTTCAACCCCAATGTCAAAAAATGAGGTTTAAATACTGAAATAAATTCAATACAGTGTCACCTCTTCGGGCTTTTACTTGGCAAGTTTAATATCTATGATAGCTGGATAATAACTTAATATAACTCAAAAACTTGCCAAGTAAAGCCTGAAGAAGTGACACTGAATTGACTTTATTTCAAATCTCAGTTTTTGAAATTGAGGTTGGAACCATTTTAGATTTCTACTCTTTTGGTGGCCAAACAAACTGGTAGAATAGAACTTGGCCCATTTTTTTACATTTATATTTTTGGTGGGATATCAGTACTTTTTGCTAAGTTGTTATATTGAATAAACATGCTAATTAAATAATAATCTGAGATAGAGAATTTGCCCATTTTTCATATTTACATTTTTGATGAGATAGGCAGTTTTACACCATTTTGATGAAGTGGAACAAGCCTATCAAACCCAACTACCTATAAGGTCTTTCAACTTGAAAGGAAGTTCTGTATTGTTGTTGGTTTAAATTGATGTTTAAATTCATTTTACAATAAATTTTAATTCTTTATGCGACACCATTTTTTCCTTTTAATCGATGTTTATGAATTATCTGTTTTGTATTAACAATGTTTTAATACAGTTGGTAAAGTATAGTCGGCCAGAATCACAAGAATATTTCATAATAACCAATTTTTCATTTTCATACTGCACACTGCCATGTGCCTAGACTTTATTCGAAAGTAATCGGATGAATCGCCTATATAGCAGTCTTTTTTCGTGTTAGCTGAACTCGGTGTTCGACTGGTTTGCTTCTTGGATATAATTCCATCTGTATCTGTATCTGTTCCTTATTAAAATCATCTGACATTTGAACAACTACTCAAAGAAGAATCTTCTTTCTTCTTTGAGTAACACTCCATGTCAAATAGACAACACTGCACACATACAAGAAAAGAAAACATCCTGGTGTAGAAAGGAACTCCATATGACCTTCAGAAACAATTCATAGACGCTAAAGCGTCAAACAGCTGGTTAGTTGATTGAATGCAAATATATATTCATTAAAAAAGACTGCTATATAGGCAACACTGTACTGTCAAATGTGATGCAATATACTCCATCACTTTGGGTGAAATAAATAAGTCACAAAAATAATTGAAAAATTGGCATTTTCAGAATTTTTCCTTAACTTGTATCCTAAGACCTATTATACTTGTGCTAAATTTCAAATCTCTACATCTATGGGAAGCACTTTTTAATTTTGATGAGTGAATCAGTGCCAAAATTTGCAATTTTCTGGGGCCTCTATCTCATACACACTTTGATATTAAAGATTGAATTTTTATAGAGTCATGAGGAAATAAAGCTTAGCAACCTATTCAATTTTCATGTTACTAGCTTAATTGAAAACTAAGTTATGGAGATGGCAAATAAGTTGATTCATGTAAATATATACATGGTGTGTGCTGCAGGAACTTGGCCAGTCACATTACCATGTGCCATTGATATTAAAACTATAAATAAAAGAATAAAACTATAAAGAATAAAGAAGAGACTAAAGAGAAAAAAAATTCTTTTATTAACAATAAAACTATAAATAAATAATAATAAAATTTATTAATGAACTTTAAAAACACAATTAAGAAATTTACTAGCCAATAGAAAATTCAACAAGTGTTTTATTCAAGCAAAATTAGATCCAGCAAATAAAATCAGAAAGCACTTATTTAATCTATTAAAATAAATTTTCTCCAACAAAATATCTCCAAAGAGATAATATTCAATATCAAAATAATCTCAAGTCTACTTAAATCAAAATACATCCACACTGATACAAATGTAAATTCAAATAATTGATTACAAGAGCTTCCCTTATGTACTAAGCCTAACTCACTTATAACAGGTGGTTCCCACTAGAGCTACGTTCCGTCTCCGTTCGTCCCAGTCTCTCTGTCTTTTGAATAATAAAAATTATATGTCACAGGGGCATCAGGATTTTAGAAATGCTTAGGTGGGGAATGGCGAGAAAAAGGTGGGAAACCACTGAGTTAGAACAAACAAGTATAACTAAAAATACGCGATTATTTTTCGCAATTTATAATCACTTTTTATGAAAAAAAATTACTATAATATAACCATATATAGAATCAAATATCTCGAGAATAAAATTCGAAATACATTTTAATTATAATTTTATTATTCAAGATACTGTAAGTCACTTATGTTTATTAATTCTGGATGTGATACCTGACCCCATTACTAAATGACAGTCATTAGAATTATTAAAATATCAATATCTCTGAAATTTTTTGTAGCACATGAATGATGTTATTACGAGGGAAAGCTAAAAAAATCTTTACTCTCACTATGCTGTATATATGATATAGATCTGTAATCGTAATTGTGATAGATTATTGTCTTACTGATAAGTTAAGTGTTTTTTGTTTTGACAGGTCCTGTTTAACCGGAGTTAGAAGTGTGATAGCAAAAGAAGGTGTCATTTGAACAAAATTGATTATAGAACCGTGACACAGTTCCTTCATCTTCAAGGGAAAACTGCACAAACAATCTACGAAGAAATGTCAGCTGTGTATGGCGAGGAATGTCCATCATATGAGACTATGAAACGATGGAAACGGGAATTCAAATGTGATTGCACCAGCCTATAGGATGATCCAAGAGAAGGTTGTCCACCAAGGTCATTATGTCTGTGTTTTGGGATAGCAAAATGTTATATTGACAGATTATTTACAAAAAGGGTCAATAATAACAGGAACATACTATAGGAACTTGCTACAAAAGTTATGGGACAGTATCGACAAAAACAGACATGGTTTGCTGCCAAAGATTATTTCTACTAGCTGATATATACTCGTATCTGCATATCGAGCAGCAGTAACAATCACTTTTATGCGCAAATATGGCTATGAAACTTTGCCTCATCATCCGTAATCTCTCGACCTGGCACCTTCAGTCTTCTACCTATTTCGAAATATGAAAAATGTTTACGGGGAAGAAGTTTCTTCGATAATGAAGAGGTCATTACTACTGTGAAGAGCTGGTTTACCTCCAAATCTGCCGACTTCTACATAGGTAAGATTAAAAACTGTTACTCAGATGTAAGAAGTGTGTGGCCCTAGGAAGTGGATATGTAGAAAAGGAAGAGTTGGAGGATCAAATTTCAGATCCCTAGCACATCTGCATCATGATGAGAATAAGAACTTTTTGGTCTCCCCTAGTACATTCATTTAAAATAATTTATATTGTCAATTATTGTAAAATATATCATAAATTCTTTTTCTGTCTAGCAGACCGTTTATAAAATATTTCAAGAACAAAATATTTCAAATTTTTCCAAAAATTATTATTTTTTTACGGCAAGCCATACGTCTATCCATTTTGAAATCTATTAGTAGTTCGGTTACAAGATAGCAATCGTTCGAAATTTTAAAAATTTTATATATTATCATTGAAACTCTTTATCACATATTAAAATTACTCATTTGAAGATTTTTTTTAAATAAAATTATTTATTGTATGTGAAAATTTTATTTATATTTCTACTTATATTCTTTTCCATAGACCAGTATTGTATTTTATTTTATTTTTATGGAATCCGCACACGATATAAAATGATTCACAAAAGATTTTAAAGAAAACTAAGATAGAGTTACAATTCAATCCCATTTTCAGGTTTTATGATGTATAGTCCATTTCTTTCCATATTTTTATTCTTTTATTAGTTGATAAACTATGTTATAAGAATTTTAAGGTTTTTCTGTGAGAAATGTCCGAAAATTTTAGTTAGAAAACGGTAAAAGCAGAATTTATTGCAGAATCTAATCTACGTTTCACAATAAAAATAAAATTTTTGCATACATAGCAATTTTACACAACGAAATCCTGGAATATATTGACAGTACACTATATTAAACATAAAAACAGTAATAGAATTGAAAAAGTAGAAAAATAAAATATTGATGATATTTTACGTAAACTAATAGAATAAACACCAAAAGTATATTTTTAGAATAAACTGTATTATGCATAAAATAAAATTATTAAATAAATAATCATCATCATTGACTTTTTAATTGAAAATTCAAGTTTTATTGCTTTCTGATTTTCAATTTTTAAGATCAAAAATTTGTATTTGTATAAATTAAAGTAAAAATATCAAAGTTGCGAATGATATAGTTTGAGTTTCCTAATGAAGCGAGATACATTTTTCCATTCGTTTTATAGAAATTTAGTGAAAAGTTTAAAATTTATCTTTTAAAAACAAGAAAAAATTTTAAATTCCATTTCTTATCAATATGCAAACAAAAAATCAGATAATAGAGAATACACTAATTTGTTCTAAACACCTTTAATTGTTATTTTATGGCTTATTTTCGATGACAATTATATATATATTGAATTTTGGGTTGAATTTTTTTTTAAATACAAATAATATTTAATTAAAAGATAACTTAAAGCTAATAAACTACATATTTTTTTGCGTCTAAGTTTGAAAAATTAGCTATTCTTGGTCACATCATCATAATTTTGAACATAATTGTTTACATAAAAATATTTATATACATACATTACAAGAGTAATATTATGTGTTGATGATTCATCAAAAATCAAGTGAATAATGATCACTGTACGTAATTTCAATTTCAGTATTTTTATGCAATAAACTGTGTTTAGCGGTTGAAACTGCATTTTTCTTTTTTTTTTATAATTAAACGAAAGAACAAGACTATCTTACTGATTAAAAAAAGTATGTTGTTAAAGCAAACTGATGAGAATTATAAAAATCATAACGACAAATTTCCTGGATGATGAGTGAAAAAGTAGCTAATACAAATCATATTGTACAGTATATGGATCATTGTTATTATAAAAAGTACAGTAGAATTTTTAAGAATAATGAAACAATCCCAGTAAATGTTTATATAATGAGAGTTAACTTGGTAACGCTTTAGTAGTTTCTAGTCTCTTATGATTTCAAAAAAAGAAGTTATAATTATGAAAATAACTTACCATTATCACCGAGTAGTAGTTCTTGAATGAGCCGATCGTCGTTAAGTAAGCCAATTAATTTTATTGCTTGAATTTGTTCTTTCATCTGCATCGTTATGCTATGTAATGACGGTAGCGTTAATAAAATTTTTCCTAAACGTCCTCTAGAATCGTACTGATGATCATTTATGTAATCTTCTAGATTTGATAATATTTGCTGTCGGATGCTTTTAACTTTTTTAACATCGTTCAATCCATTAGCGTCTATAAAAATAATAAATATTTACTTATACGGTGGCAATATTCCTTTTACGATAGGAAGTATTATTAGTGATTAAGAAAATTAATTTATTGAATATTTTTTTATATTAATTCACTAACCCAAAAAATTCTTTTTTATATTATCATATTTTTGTTGATAATTCATGACATGACGCAAAAATTTTAATAAGCATACAAAATAACTTAATTATTTGATATAAAATAAATAACTGTATCAGGCAAAATAACATTGACGATAAAATATAATGAAAAACTTATTTTCGTATTTAATGTAACAAAGTAGGCTCTCGATTAACCGGGGCAGTTGTGAACTGAATTATCCCGGATAATCCGCAAAATGCTCAAAAAATCGAAATTATGAACAATATGCATTTAATAATAAAAAAATAAATAAACTGCTATATCTAAATTTTTCTATAATTTATTGAAAAAATGAAACAAGAAATTGGTTTATTTGCAACAACGAATTTTAAATTAAATGCAATATTTTTAATTTTAATTTGATTCTAATTTTTATCGCTAATTATTTAAGATACAATAAAGAAATTAATCTGGGGAGTTTAAAAATCTTTCAGATAGCGCATCAAAGATAAAAATATCGATAATTAGCCTTCATTTCTGGGTTGCGTATTATTCCTTGTTAATCTGCAAGTATCAGATAATAAAGAAATTAATCTGGGGAGTTTAAAAATCTTTCAGATAGCGCATCAAAGATAAAATATCGATAATTAGCCTACATTTCTGGGTTGCGTATTATTCCTTGTTAATCTGCAAGTATCAATACTATAATTTATATAAAATGCTAAAGACATAAATAATATTATTAATTATGTGAAAACTAAATCACTTCCAAGGGGAAAAAAAAATCGTATTTTGCTGTTGAAATGAATATAAAATAAAAAATAGTTTAATCTAATTAAATTTCAAAAATAACATTGTTATCTGACAATGCAAAAGTAAAAATGCAAGTGGCTGTTTCAACTTTCAATTAACAATAATATAGTTATCAATAATAATAATGTTCAATTAATAATATAACATTTAATGTAATAATAATATAAGATTTTGTTCTTTTTTCTGTTTCTGATAATATGAAAATTGCGCTTTAATCTCCCATAAACCAATAACTGATTCGACCTGGCAGATTGCTTGTATTGCAGCAGTGATATTAAACTTATTTTTTTCTTTTTTTCTTTTCTTTCGTGAGTTACTGTAGGTACTGACCACTGTGCTTCTGGAATATGTCACAAATAACATAACTGATTCGACCTGGCAGATTGCTTGTATTGCAGCAGTGATATTAAACTTATTTTTTTATTTTTTTATTTTCTTTCGTGAGTTACTGTAAGGTACTGACCACTGTGCTTCTGGAATATGTCACAAATAAGAGATAAACTGAGATTTAAATGGAAGAAATAAATCGATGTGTCAGAATATAAGAAAACAGCCAGCAAATTATTATTTCTCCATTGATGCCTTGGCATACCCATAAAATTATTATTAAAGCAAAATTTTGGCATATTTTTAATAACTTTTAGCCTTATAATTTATATAATGTTAAAAAGTAGGAAGAGACATCAATAATTGCGGTTGTTGCTATTTGAAATTATTTAACGAATTTTATTTTCTTTATTTATATTTTATCTTTCTATTTAGTTATATATATTTATTTTGTTATTGTATTTAATTTGCGTCCAGTTCATTTTATAAAAGTGCATAATTATTGTAATATTTTAATAAGTATATAAAAAATAATAATACGGTTAATTATAATTGATTAACTATTGTCTGGAAGTAGAGAGAGAGAAATGCATATCCAAGTACTGCAATTAGCAATGTAGTTAGCAATTAGCAATGTTCTGTAACTATGTTGAAATTCTGCTAATTTCCATCAATCAATAAACTTTGTTGTTCTCATTGATGATTATAATGGCTTCCTTTCTATTCATAGTGAAGTTAAAATGCATTATCGATCTTTTTATCAATTGCATGTTTTACCTAGAAATTATCAATAATAGAAAATACTTCAATGAGAAGTTAACAAGCAGTTCAAGAAAGAATTAAAAAATCGCATATTTTCCAAACGTGTCCTTTATTTTCCGTTATAACATTTGGCTTTTGATGTCATATTTTAACTGTCATTTAACCAGTATGACGTCACGATGACGTCATCGTAATGTCACAAATTATCGGTATTTTCGAAGTCACCATTGTTATTCATAGTGATGCACGTCAATGTACTGTGATAGATACCGACGATAGACAAGCCACATGTTATCCACGCTGTTAACACTTATCGCCATCTGTTGTTAAAAATATAAAATAAAATTTTAATAAAAATTCAACGTAATCCTGCAGGAATAAACGATCCTACAGGATTAAATCATACAACGTCGAGATAATCATTAATAGTGGAATATCACTACAAAATTTCGGGGAAATATGCTAATTATTTTAAACTTATTAGTAAGACATGACCCTATCTTATAAACTTCAATTTCCTTCAGAAAGTAGGCTAAAAAATATCACTCTGAATATCGGTTTTTATATCATATATTTGATTCATTTGTATTCTCATGCCGAAAATTATCTCATTTCTACCATTTATACATGACATCATATATATTAGTCCATTATTATTTCAAAATCACAACTTACTCGGATCGAAAAACACGATTGCTTTTAAACAGGCGAGTTCTTTATTATCGATCTCTATCTCCTTGAAAACGTTGACTAATTCATCCATGACTCTGCATCCGATCCTATTGACTATAGGATCAGCAGCATCCCTAGTTATGACCAAGTTATTCCCGAATATGAGCACGTCTTTCAAGTTCATTGATCTTCGAGCTAATCCCAGTACTAAATTTTCTCCGGAATTAGATCGCATCAAAGCTGCCTAAATGATGATGACATAATAAAAGAATTTTATTAAACTTCTTAAATATAAAAAAATGTAAATAAAATGTAAACTTACCTGATCACCCTGCCTAAATGATGATGACATAATAAAAGAATTTTATTAAACTTCTTAAATATAAAAAAAATGTAAATAAAATGTAAACTTACCTGATCAGTGAAACATAATTCGTTGAATGGCCGAAGGTGTTTCGCCCAATTAACTAAACAGTATAATTGATTATTTATGGAATTGCATATATCGGAAGATGTAGCTACTTCTGTTAATCCATTTACAGAAGTATATTCTATTGGCTAAAAAAAAAAAAAATACGATTTTTTAATTTTATTTCTAAAAATAAGCAGAATTATTACATAATTAATTATTAAATACAGTAGTAGTTGATGTCATCTTAATCTTAATTTGTTTAAATAATTAATAAGATAAAAGATGGTCACATCATAGCTTATATTTATAAAATTAATAAATTTATTATTTACTTCTAAAATAATTTATTAGGAAGATTTTTTGGCTAATTAAAATAATTGTATTGTTACAGGCATTCGCACATTTTTTCTACAAAAGTATTTAATGCGTCTGAACTTACATTAAAAAACGGTTTACGTTTTCAGCCCAGTAACTTTTTTAGCGAGTTTATACAATAAATTACTGTATTGCATTTTCTAATAATGTAAAAAACTCGTATCATTAGTAATATTGGTCATTCTGAAATGGTTTTTTTTTCGGCTTCGACTTATCATAGTACAGTACAGATCGATTCTCAACTGATATTAAACTGTAATCTTTCAAATTGCTATAATAAAGAGCTTGGTGGATGTTTACAACCAATTAAACAAATTATGTGATTACACATTGTACTTACTATTAACCCAATCAATAATATTACCAGTCCTATAAGACACTGAATTTATGTAAAACAAATTAAAATTTTGAATCTCAAGTTTCATTAAAAAAAAAATTAAACGCATTTTTCGAAAAGGTTTCTTAAATTTTTTAGTTTTGGGGACAAAATTTCGAAAAAAATCCGGTCCTGACTCAATATAGCTTATCCATATTAGTTAGGAAACAACCAAATTAATAAACGTTTTCAATCATAATCACGAAGCTGATAGCCACTCGGCATATACAAATCCAGAACAATTTTCATTTAACGTAAATAGATTTTCAGCTTCAATACGACATTTTAGTTTCACGAAGCTGATAGCCACTCGGCATATACAAATCCAGAACAATTTTCATTTAACGTAAATTGATTTTCTGCTTCAATAAGACATTTTAGTGTTAACCTGAAATGTGTTTCTCGATGACGAACACATTATTCTTTTATCCTATCTCTTAAAATATTTTTTTTATTATTTTTCTGACTTAATGCGCAAAATTCAGATTACCTCGATATAAATTATTTATGTAAACCAGCTTATATAGTTATTGCTACTTCAGAAACAATGCTGTCAGTTTAAATAATGGGACAAGGGTATGCGAGTGGTTATTTCTACTTAAAAAAAAACCCTAAAAACATCGCCGTTTGAACAGAGTTATCCTAAATCAGAGGTGTTCAACTGTGTAAGAAAAAGGGGAATCGGTTTAAAAAAATGAGATCAGTTGCTTTATAAGCAAATTTTATTACAGTACAATGAGAGGAAAGATTCGGTTAACGAAAACATTGTTTATTTTTTACTAAGAATTCAATGTTAGAATGTTCATAAAAAAATGAGATCAGTTGCTTTATAAGCAAATTTTATTACAGTACAATGAGAGGAAAGAAAGATTCGGTTAACGAAAACATTGTTTATTTTTTACTAAAGAATTCAATGTTAGAATGTTCACGCTTGAATGTTCGTATGTACGGAAAAATCGAATAGCAAAGAATGATGGGCCAATTCGGCTGCCGAGTCGACAAAAAAACGAGTCGCTTGTTTACTGTTTAAAAAATCTGAAATCTTCAAAAAAGCATTATAGTTTTTGACGGAAGTATTTTCTAAAAGATTTAATTTTAGAAAAAAATTATTGCTTCAATCATAATACAGATGTTTTGTTTGAATAAATATTAAAAATAAAATATAATAAAACAACACGAGAAATTTAATTATCGAATAGTGAAATCAATAAGTTAAATATCGAATAAGTAAAATCAATAATACAAGTCAGACTTCTGTTTTTTTTTGTATAAAAATTTAAATAAATGCATATATGTATAAAAGTTCAGATTGAAAAATTACAGAGTATTTTGAATGATTTCAGAATACAGTATTGATTCATTAATTTACATATATAATTTTTATGACGAGTTACAACTGAAAGAAAAATGTACTTCATTGCTAGAAGTAAATCAATAATATATTTATCCATTTTATAATATTTCTAACTGAAATTACTGATCAAGAATCATTTAACAGCAAACAATAATAAATGATTTAAGATTAAAACATACTTAAATAATATAATATAAAATTAAACAGCTCAATGAAACATTAAAAATTAACAAAAAAAATGAATTATTTCACTTACCACACCTTCAGCAGATACTAATGCTGAGATAGTTAATCCTGTATTTTGCGAATCTTCGTAAGAAGGTCTCCTGTTACTTATTCGATCTCTTTCGTTCTGGACGGCTGTAAGAAAATTATCTACCATACTAATAATGCAACGACAAATCTGATCTTTAAAAATTTAAACACTCGAATAAAAAATTATCTTTAAGAAGAAACATTAATAACGAACCGTTTATTTTTATCTGATAAATATTCTTTACGAAGTTAAAACAGTGAAAATCGTTACGCAGTATTGGTCACTTATCGATTACAATCGTATTGTTTTAACCATAAATGTGATCGAATTTAAACTTACCTTCTTTCTTCATGCCAACTTTACAACATTTTTTGAATCTACAATAACGACATTGGTTCCTTTTATCTTTATCTATCACGCAATTTTTATTGTAACGGCAGCTATATTTTTGACATTTTCGGACGCTTCTCCTAAAAAATCCTTTGCATCCATCGCAACTATTGGCACCGTAATGCTTTCCTGTAGCTTTATCTCCGCATATGGCACATCGCTGAGAAATCTTTGAATCCAAATCAGATTTAGTCGTTTCTGCTCGAATAAAAATATCAAAATGTTAAATCTAAACAATAAATTGCGAATTATTATTATTATGTATAATTATAAAATATTTATATATATTTATTGGTGCAATTTTATAACTGAAAAAGAAAAGATAACTTTGCTGTGTAACTATTATTTTTTTTTTCCATTTAAAAATAAAAAAAATCGTAACATTAGAAGTGCAATAATAACAACTATTACATCATGCTTGAATGCGCTGTATCCACTTAACCTAAAATGCTTAGGTTAATTTTATTTGAACTTTGAAATTTGATGTAACTTCAATAGACATAATGCAACATCAAGCAAATGATATCATATGTTTAGGACACATGTTACGCTTTATCTAAAAGAGGAAAAAAAAAAAAATTAACTGTTTAACCGAGACGACGGGATGATAAAAAAGAATAAAATAAAATAACTTATTGATTAGGTGTCGTCACGTGAATTGCAACTACATAACACGTGTATCGAATCGAGATCACACGTGTAAAATGCCGAAACATGACGTCAATAATATTAATATATTGTACACGTGAAATTGGCGTAAGTTCAAAATAATAGTTTATACTATCATTTGATACTGTAAATAATAAAAAATATATATACAAAATAATATTTGTTTTTATTATTAAATAAGTGAATAATATATTTCTTGGGCCACAAATTTCTTCTTAAGCTTAAACTAAACTTTAGCAAATATTCAAACATCTCTAGTAGATTCAAGATTAAAAGCTAATGATGTTTTTAGCATACTAAATATTTAATAAATATTAATAATAATTTTTATAAACTCATAAGCTATTACTGCATTGTTTATAACTTATTAGCAGTTTTGTAAGCATTAATGTATTATTTAAAACAGAATTATCGTTGAGATCTGCAAAAGCTGTAACTGAAAGTTTTAAAACAGTGTTTCCCCAACGTGGGGCGCACGCCCCATAAGGGGGCAATTCGAGAATGAGTTATTAACAATAATTTTTTTTTCATTTCTTATGGTTTTAGGGGAACATATACATTATATAAATATATATTGTGATCTAAACTTTTTTAAAATTAAAATCAGAATGTACACGGCGGTTTTGAAACTTTATTTTCTGTTTTTTTCATATTAATTCATATTATTATTATTTTTAACAATTTTTAGTGATTTCTTCCTTAATACATATTTGTTTTTAATAATATTGAAAAAATGATCATATTTGTTTTACAACTACTGATAATTTTTATTAAAACAGTTTTTCAATACAGTTTATTCATTTATTTGCTAAACAGGTCCTGTTTTTGGATATAAAAATTCCAGAAATGGAATTTTTGTGCCTTGTCTTATACATATATGAGCTTTATTGCCTATATGACTGCTTATTCTTTTTACATGTCACTATATTTGAATATCTAGACCAGTGTTTCCCAATGTGGGGTGCACGCCCCACAAGGGGACAATTTGATTTTTAAGGGAATCAATTCCAGAATGAATTTTTTTCATTTATGATTCTTGGGGCCATATATACAGTATATAAATATATATTGTGACATATATATTTTTAAAATTAAAATCAGAATATACATGGTGGTTGTGAACTTTATTTGCTGTTTTTTCATATTAATTCATATTATTTTTTAACAATTTCTTAGTGATTTCTTCCTCAATACTTCAACTGTTCTTTCGTTCTTTTATTTTTCTGTTTCATGGATGCCATGTTTTTTTGGAAGCTTATTTAGATCAAGTTAATAGTCTTTTAGGCTTCCTCTACGTGAATAGGAGTTCACTTTTTGAATAATAAAAATTATATGTCACAGGGGGCATCAGGATTTTACAGTTGCTAAGGTGGGGCATGGCCAAAAAAAGGTTGGGAATCACTGTTTTAAAACAATCCAGACGTGCATGAATTATAGTTTGTAATAGAATATAGTATCTATATAAATATAGGAATCATTTTTCTAGTTATATATGGGACCTAATTCTTGAGAATGAAGAAAAGATTTTGTGCAAAATGATTTAAATTTCATACAAAAATAATTAAATAAGAAACAATTTAAGAATTACTAATTATAGAATAGCGTAACTAGATGTCTGGTATATTTACACCTAATAAGTCATTCGATTTTGTTCCTTGCAGGATAAATTAATATATTTATGAGCAATTTATTCATATTTATCCGCAAATGTTTTAAAACGGGAGCGGAAAGAATTTTTAATTAATTTTTTTTTTTTTTTATATCGACATAGCGGAAATTTGCACTACTCTACATATTTGGTGAGTCTACTGTCTGAAGAGATTTTTATAAATAAAGTATTGAATTTTTATGTAAACAAAAAATAAAATTTTATATAAAATTATAATACAGGAAAAAAATGCATAACTAAACTCATTCCAGTTTTTTAAAAAACGCAAAATAAGGAGCGGTTTAGAAAACGTTAAAGATAAATGCAATTTCAAATAATTATTATTAAAATGTCTCTTATACAGTAATTATTAATGATATTCTCTAAAAATTTTTCGCTAGAATGCTAACATAGTAGTAGTCCCAAAAGTGTGATCGGACACTCCTAGGGATGCATAGAAAATTTCAGGAATGTGTGTTTTTGATTATCATAATATATAGGATGATAATGTCTGTTGTATGAAGTGCATGCTATTTTTCTTTACTAATAAAGAGGATAATAAAGGGATTTAGCGACCGCTATTATAAATTACAAATACTGTAATATAAAAATTATAAAACTTCTGCAAAAGAAAACTTTTGTTTTGTTTAATATATGATATTTACAACTCCTAAGCTTCACAGAAACATTCAAGGATCAATTCCCGTTATCGGTTATCAAAACTTTACATTTTTATTTAGAAATACAGTATAAATAAGTTATATTTCATCAACGATAAATTTAATGACTTACATAAACAAGGTATGTATGCATGTAGAAATCATTATTTATTAATGTTGATAAACAATGCTGTATTGTTTTAAAAAGTAAAATAAATAATTTATGAAGTCAACAATCCACAATAGAAAATAATTAGAGAACGGAGAAAATTTTATTAATTTATTAAAATAATTTCTTCGGGTTTATAATACAATATTCAATTTTGCAAGAATACTTTTAAATACATTTATATTATTCTTTAAAAAAAAAAAAACTATCGTGCATCGAATTTTGAACAAGAACATTAAAACAACAAAGATTTCTCTCAAAATTCATATAAAAGGTTAAATCTTTTGTAAATCATATATACACATATCGAAATAGTTCATTGACTTTTAAGGAGTTACGATAAACTCTTTCAAGGTTAACGAACTTTTATACACAAACTTATACTGTAAAACAATCGTGTTTTATAAACTTGTTAAAGAAGACTTCAGTTGTATGGATAAATGAAAATGAATTATCACCAAAAATAAAAAGATGAATTCATATTAGCGCATCCGACATTTGACAATTATTCTTTCAGTAAAACTAGTAATAAAATACTCGTGTTATCAACTGCTTTGCCAAGATTCAATAGAATATCTAGAGCATAATAATTTCGTTAACATGTCATAAATTTTATGTGAATGTCGGGTTAAAAATGGATAGAGAATTAACGACATTTCTCTCTTTCTTCCACGAGTAAGGAGCGAATAAAAACAGGTGATGATCGCCTTCAAATTTTATACGATAACATATATTAATTACAGTTTTTCCAGTTCGTGTATTTTTAATAATTTCATTCACGCATTTGAATAGCATAATAAAATGCATTGCGCAATCAAAACAAAATTAAACATAGAAAAAAAAAATCTAAACAAAATTCTTGCTACGTTTGATTTTGCGTACTTACTTTAACTGAAAACTAAATAATTTACTTTATAAATCTGTCTCCTCGTTAAGAGATTTATAGAGAAATTCTTGAAACTTGTTGCCATTGGTTTCAGTAGCCCTATAGGGTCAAGAGTTATCAAAGTCTTATCTAAAGGTTTTCATTATAAATTTATCTAAAAATCTAGTAACATTGAATAACTTATTTATGATTTATTCTTAATCAGAATATTTCGAAATAAATTTAGATTTTCTCAGTTAGATTAATATGTTTATTTTGAAAAATTACACAATTAAAAAAAAAAGAGTCAACTAAATGTCTAGACTGTAATCATTTATTTTTGTTTTATTAATAAAATTTATCTTTCGTGGCATGGAAAATCAAAAATTTGTTTTAAAATATTAAAATTAAAAAAAAAAAATAATGACGCAAGAAAAAGTTTTTGCCTGATAAAACATTTAAAAGAAACAGTATACAACTTTTTCAACGTTATCTTTCGTGGCATGGAAAATCAAAAATTTGTTTTAAAATATTAAAATTAAAAAAAAATAATGACGCAAGAAAAAGTTTTTGCCTGATGAAACATTTAAAAGAAACAGTATACAACTTTTTCAACGAAAAAAAATTTAACTATAAACATTAAATTCAAAGTAAAAGTTACATAAAATTGTCGAAAAGACGAAATCGAATTTTTATTTAGCAAATAAAAATCTGATGACATCTTGAAAGTGCTCTGGAAATATAAAACTGGAATCAAGTAGGCCATTAGTAATTTTACAGAATATATAACGAAAATAAAAATGTTATAATCTGCATGCGTTAAAAATATATGCAAATTCTTCCTTAAATACAAGAAAATCTATTAAATAAAATCGTTTCAATTATCACATTAATATAATTTGCAAATTTTTAATAGTTATATAAAACGAGTTTCTTTAATCATCTTTAATCAAATATTGCACCACGAATAAAAATTTTAATTACTTTATTATATAAAAATTACGTTTTATGATTATAGTACATAACTTAATTATTCATAAATCATTTTCAAGCAGTTAAAAGATTAATCTGAAACAAACTTCATAACTTATGCAGATTGACAGCAATTTATTACTAAGGAAATCAAAACATTAGATATGATCCCGTTATACAGAAAACAAAAATTTCGCAAAATAATTTTCGTAATTATCAACTGTATTTCCCAACTGTGAATACTGTATAATTTATGATAAAATCTTAGACGACAACTGAACAATTTTCTTATGCAAGATGTTGTTCATTTGGAGGAAAATGTTGGGGATGTTTCAGATTATAAATATTGTAGATGTGTAAATTATTTTAACTTCATCTAGGCAATATTTAGTCATATAAGAGCAATTATTTACTTTCTGAGATCTTAATTGATTTCTTTATATTATTTTCTTGGAATTTTTCTTTTATTATGGGCTAATATAGTACTTACGAAAATATAATTAGAAAATAAAAATTTTAATACAAGCAAAAGTTTATTTACAAAAAAGTAAAAGTATACGAAACAAACATCATCATCTCACTGACGTTTTCAGTAAAAGTTTTTTGTTTGTATGTTCATAACAATATACAGTCTATATAGATTATCGATTGATATTTGATGATTACTTGAAAAAACTGTGAATACTGTATAATTTATGATAAAATCTTAGACGACAACTGAACAATTTTCTTATACAAGATTTCATATTATTTTTTAACAATTTCTTAGTGATTTCTTCCTCAATACTTCAACTGTTCTTTCGTTCTTTTATTTTTCTGTTTCATGGATGCCATGTTTTTTTGGAAGCTTATTTAGATCAAGTTAATAGTCTTTTAGGCTTCCTCTTTGGAAGCTTGTTTAAACCAAGTTAATGGACTTTTAGGCTTCCTCCATTGAAAATAAGCAGTCATTTTTTGAAATATAAAAATTATATGTGTCAGGGGGACATCAGGATTTTAGAGATGCTTAGGTGGGGCATGGCTAAAAAAAGGTTGGGAACCACTGATCTAGACCAAGGGTATCCAACCTTTTGACTTCCTTGGATCACATTTGAAGAAAAAAATTATCTCAAGTCATATACAATATATATTAATTCTAATGATAGTTGTTAAGTAAAAAAGTTAATAAATAAGGTACAATATATGATATCCACCATAACAAATAAGCAAAAATGTAGTAGCATAACAATCTTTGACTTCTTTTCATTCAGAAATTTAAAAATCATTGAGCAGGTCAAGAAGTTTTAATCACTGAAATAAATATTTTAGAAAATGGAAACAGGAAATGTAGATAAGTATTTAAATAATAAAAACTTCAGTACTTTTTAAAGTTACTTTGTACTTAACTTTATTAAGTACATAAAAATCTCAACATTTTAAGAAAGTTGTGTACAATTTTATATTGGGCCATGGATTGGACAGCCCTGATCTAGACCAATAGATACACCTCTTAGAAAAAGTTTAGGATCCTATTTTGGCTATGTAATTTTCTAAGAGAGCTCTATAATCTCTGGCTATTGGGTAAAGATGAGATTTTGGAGATGGACTGAAGCTAACTATCCACTCATATCCTCTGATACAGTCCTCTTTATACCATAAATCATTCAGAATCAGTAGCAGATCCAGAAAAAATGATAATCCAAACCACTGAATGAATTAAAAACATCCAGATATTTATTTTGGCTTTGTTTACGTAAATGTCATCATAAATCTGCCTTCATCACAACATGGCAATGTCTACCACAATAGAAATCTTTAAAATAGCAATAAAATGATTCTGAGAATAACAGCACTAAACAGCATTTATATGTTGTTTAGTGCTGGTTAGTTCAATTCTCAATTATTATTAATAGCAGTTAGTTCAAATAGTTGTTTATAAAATGATTTTGTAAAATTTATTGATCTATGTATTATTTTAGATTTATATGTTTGTTTTAAGTAGG
Source organism: Olivierus martensii (assembly GCA_000484575.1). Lineage (NCBI taxonomy): Eukaryota > Metazoa > Arthropoda > Arachnida > Scorpiones > Buthidae > Olivierus > Olivierus martensii. Next base: position 41,453 of record AYEL01061113.1, on the reverse strand, counting down.
CCTATTATTTTGTAATCAATTTCAGATATTTTTCTTTTTGAAATATAAAGTTAATAGAAGTGACACAGATACCACAACTCATCTACTTAAGTTTATTGATTCGAAGACTTTACAGGGCCAAAACAATGTATTGCTATGAAATTTTTGGCATATGAATTTCCAGAATTTTATAAAAACTTTTCTCAAGAATCAAGAATCCCAAAATATAAAAAAAATTCTCGAGAATTGAAATTTTCTTATAAATCTCAATCATAATCACTACTAAGAAGTTGAGGCTAAATCTGAACTGCTGAAATTCCATAATCATTCCTCATATTCAACCTATTGATGAAATTTTAAAGCAGAGTAGTCTTTGAAAAGCTGAAGAATCTGAATCTGAATTTAAAGAGAGAAAATCGCGATAATTTCAAAATATTGTCTGGGAAACTCTTTGATGCTAACAAGATTCTTGAAGATCTTGTTTTAATTTTGTTGTGGATTCAAGGAAGAAGCACCAGATATGTGCCCCCATCAATGGAGAAAAAACGTGTGTGTGTGTGTGTGTGTGTGTGTGTGTGTGTGTGTGTGTGTATCATGTATGTAACTGTTTAAATTATTAGCAATATAATTATTTGTATTATGATGTCCCTTGTTATTTTTTCTGGATCTGCTATTGATTCTGAATGAATGGCAAAATATAACAACAAGAAATAAATCTTATGTTTTCTTACTCATAAGACAACAGAAATAGTCTATCTTGTCAGACTTCAGAACAAATGCTGCTAGTTATGAACTTTTCATATTTAATGTCTTTTTTAATTTCCAAATTTCAGAAAATTTTTGAACCTGCAAGAATTGTTGCAAGTTATACAGATTAAGCACATAAATTTGATATTGCCTGTATGTGAATTCCTCAAGCCATCTATTATTATTGTGGACCCTGGAAATGAGCCATATTATACATTTCAAGTGAAAGTACTTCTTTTTCTTCAAATTGTCATTTGTTTCATAGATTTCTTATTTTCTGTAAATTTTTATAATTAAAGAATAAATGTATCATTTTTTTTTATTTTGTCATAAGATTAGTGTGTGAAAACACTCATTCAATTTCAATATTGTATTTATGAGAAATCTTTCTTGACTTGCATTGCTTATCTTAGAACCAATAACATCATGTTCAGGTTAAGGTTAATTTCAATATGCCATCATGTCACACATGGGATATACTGTATTTGATAGCAGTCATAGGCTGGCCAACATTCATGATGGGATCAAACAGATGGATGAAGGATGCAATTCAACAGATTGGGCTTGGACTCCTCTGAAAAATTGGAGGTAGGTTTGGAATTTTGGAATTAAATCTGGATCTTTCAAGATGGTAAGCAATTGCTTTACAATGGCCATCTGGCCAACCACAACTTCAAGAATGGCTGCAAATACTTACCTTAGTTTATAATGATATAATCTTGAAAAATATTCATAATTTATCCTTAATTTACAATAATTCTATTATGATTAATTTAAATGTAAAAAGTTTATTATGCATTTTTGAACCCATAAATATCACCCTTTTCTCACTAAAATACCATGTAATAATATAATGTCAATACTTCTTCAATAATTAGCATTATCATAATCTTAAAAGGCAATTCTCTTCTTGAAAGTTCCTAATATATTAGCTAACTGATCATATGGAAATACTCTAGATAAACTTTCACTTGAATGAACAAAGTAGAATCTAGATTCCACATCTTCAGATTTTTTGGAATCTAAATCCAACCTATAATCTCTCATACTTCATCTGTTGGCAACTATATGTAAATGGTCTGTAGTATATATAGGAATTGCTTTACTGCTTAGTTATCTTTAGTTAGAAAACAAAAAATTTAAATCTATAAAATCTAAGAAAGAAAGTGTTTTCAAATACAAACTCAGCATTGCTGTTCAAAAGTTTAAAGTGTTCATAAAGTATTCTGTGAGAAAATCATGTTTTTATTAAAGAAATTAAAAAAGCAATTGTATAATATACTATTTAATGTTTCATTATACATAAAGAACAAAAGCATATAGAGCAAAATCTGTAAGTGTGAGACATTGAATTGAATCTAGATTTTTCAGATGACAAGCAAATTGGAAGATATTTATTCAATATAACTAAGATGTTTAAACTGTTTTGTTATATTAACACATTTTAAAATACAATTCAAAAATAAAAATCATTTATCATAATCAATCCATCTGTTTTATCATTATTAATATATTATGATTATCATTATAATCAAATATTAGCTTATGTTAGTTAAGCTGCCATATCACACTTGGGATATTCTATACCTGGCAGCAGCAACTTTCAGAGCCTATTACAGGCTGGCCAACACCCATGCTGGGGGTCAATCGGAAGGCTGAAGGATGGGGTTCAACAGGCTGGGCCGGACTCCTCCTGAAATACTGGAGGTGTGGAACCCAGATCCTCCAAGATGGTAAGCGAATGCTTTACCACATGGCCATCCGGCTGACCTATAATCGAAGAAAATTGAATATAGATCTAATATGACTGATTTATAATCAATACCTTTATAATTATTACTGTTAGAATCCATATCCTACAATCTTTTAATTGAAAAAAAAAAAAAAAGCAAAACTTAACTGGCTGTATTTTTCAAATCTTTATAATGGAATTTCACTATAAAAATGAAATATAAAGAATGAAATTATTACCCAATACTATTCCAGCAACAGCTCCTGCAGACTGGATATGACGAGCCTTAAATAATTAAAATAATTAGTTATTATTATATTTCTACAATTCATAATGTTTAAATTATAAATACTTACCTTCTCAATAAACATGCAATCTCCTCGTTCAATAACTCCAATTTTACCTTTTAAAGCAGCAGCATTATATATCTGACAGCAGGCTCTTAATGGTTGTGCAACTTCAATTTCTGATTGAATCTAAAAGAAAACAAAATTTGATAAGTACTGTATAATGCAAATATAAATATAACAGAGTTTTAACTTTTTCTTCTTACAGGTGACTTATCTTTTAAATCAATGCCAAATTGAGCAGGTCCAGCATTCAAAACAATTCTAATATTGTTTGGAAGAGAAAAGTATACAACATACAAGTGTTGCTCTGTTAAAGAAAATTTTTTTAAATAAGATTAAAAATATTTAGTCATAAATTCCAAAATTAAAATATAAAAATATAAATATAATTAATTATTTCAAACAATATTCATTGAAGTTATAAAATTAAATTTATCTGTAATATATTAGTTGTATTAATATAATTTCTATTTTCATTATTATTAGAATTAAGAAAAAAATCTAAGTTATATTAATTTATTGTTTTGAAATATAAAAATTATATCTAGAAGAAAATTACACTAAAGCAATTTTCGTTATTATAAACAACAACACATCAAACTGTGTGTAGACTTCATACAATTAAAAATAGTCAATCATAACTTGCTGAATAAGATATTGGCATATATTGATCAATTTCTGGATTAACTAAAATTTGATACTGGTTATTGTTTGCATTTCAGTCTTTTCTCCATACTTTCTCAAACTTGTATATAAATCAAGTGGATAATGTTAAGAATGCATTAAGAAATTAATAATTTAATGCATTAAGAAGCAATAAAGATCAAGTGCATGATCTTTATTGTTTCTTAACACATTAAATTAAGATAAAGATTATCAACAATAATTAAAAAAATCAGGAGTATATCAAATGCATATAAAAAACAACAACATAAGCAGAAATGAAGTGTATATTGGGTGTATTGCTAGATCAGTACAAAAAAGAATTAAGGAATGTAAATCAGATATAGATAAAGGACAACAGAATACTGCACTAGCACAAAGGATTTTGAACTTTGAAGCACAGGCCAGATGGAGTGATGTAAAATTATTAAAGACAATCCATGAACCCAATAAGAGAAGGTATTAGTGGTATTATTTTCCGCAGGTTTTTAAGAATAAAACTACAGAAAATAATACCACAAATACCATCAAACTAAATATAGTATGCTCAGCATGGATCTGGTATAATAAATTAATACAACAAAAACAGAAAAAGTGACAGTCCTAGCAATTATAATGCGTTGAAAGGTGATATAAGTTATTTATTTTGTAAAAAAATTTAATATTTTTATTTAATTTTATATTATATATGTATGATTTATTTTAAAAGTTGTTTTATGCATATGAATTTTTATTATTTAATATGTTGCCATTAGTTACTGTTTGAATTTGTCCATTTTGAAATCTGTTCTAAAACTGTATTCTAAAGTTTACATTGCTTTGTAATAATTGCTGAAGAGGATCCAGAGGATCAAAAGTGTTTCAATAAAATTATTTTAAGTTGAAAAGAAAAATATGAAGTTTATATTTCTGTATTTTCCTGCTCTTTGTGATGATTTTTGACATTTTAATGGAACAGCGTAATTTGATTGAGAATAGGATTTTGTTATTTACTAATACTGTTCTTGGGATTATCTAAATCTCTTTTTTTTAATGCACACAACCATGTTGTTGATAATTTCTCAGCAGTCCTATCATCCAAAATATTGCTCTGTGGCTTTCTCTTTACCATTTCAATCATTTCCTGTAAGAATCTGTATTTATATTTGAAATGAGCTTTATGATTTTTGCTTTTTCTCAATTTATTTCTATGTTGTTATAAAATTCTGCAGAAAGTGTCATATTCAATCTGGCTTCTTTTATGTTTCTTTTGTGCTTTTGCAGTCTTTCTTTCAGGCTCCTCTTTGTAACCCCAATATAATATTGTTCTTGATTTTGTTGTTGGCAGATAGGGATCTGGTATACTCCTGTTATATGCTTATCCTCCCATCTTTCTTTTTCATTCTTGACCACTCTATATACAGTGGGTCTCTTTTTAGTGCTCACATTTTTGTGAGTGAAAACTCTTAATATTTGAATTATGTTATTTTGCAATTTCTATAAATTCTTTATCATTTTTATGATGACAGTTAATATATTTTTAACTCAACATTTTATTAAGCTACATTTTTGTAAATAAAATCATATTATATATTAATTAATATTAATAAAGTAAACATTTATTTCAAAAAATATCTATGATTGGTTATTTCTTTTGTTATGGCATTTTTGATAAAAATAATTTAACACATTGCTCTCAGCCAAGGTGAAGTGAGGTCAAATATAAATCATTGAAAAACATAAAACACCAATACTTATGCTGTTATATACCATGTAACCTCGATTCAGTGTTTCCATCGAAACTCCAGGAAAACAACAGAGATTATATAAAATGAAAAAAATTAAAATTAGATTAAAAGATAACACTAATAATTATAATATAAAGCACTATGACTGATCAATAAACTTTTGTTAAACTCTATACTATACAGAGTGATTTAAAACTCTTAGGCCAAATTTTAAGAGGTTATAGAACATATCTAAACAAGCAATACAATGCATTGTATAACAATGCATGTACTATGATCGTGTCAATCTAGCTTTATGTATGTATTTAAGGAATTTCTTTTAAAATATACAAATTTTAATTTATACCTTGTTGGCTTTGAGTTTTAGATAATTCAATCATTTCTTGCATGAAAATGACTCCTTCTTCTCCATCTTCAGCAGTATCTGCCTAAAGATTAAAGAAAAATTTATTATTTCATAGAACATAATATTTTAAAAACAGCTAATTTTATTGAATGTACCTGAGCAGTATTGTGAACAAGCTGAATTCTTCCATCAGCCAACATTACTACATTTATTCCCATTTTCTTTATAATTCTTAGATGATCCTCATTGGTAGCTTGGAATTCAGAAGCATGAAGTCTATGCAGCCTAAAAGTTTATTAAATATATAAACAAATAATACCCATTTAGCACTTCAACACCATCCTGTTATACTCACAAAAAATGCACATAAAAACACAGCACTATACAGGATAAAATACTTTAATAGCAGAAATGTTTTCAACCCTCTCTGTGGGCCAAGCTCAGCTACACACACTATACAGAAGGGAGAAACGAAACCTTCTACAAAATAAACCACTAGATAGATGACGTCATAAGAGACATCCTGTTCCCGTACATAAAAACATTATTACATCAATGCTACATATTCCATCTCTACAAACTAATATTACTAATGATGACAATAATACTAATACTACAACAAAATACACTAAAAATCAGATGTAAAACTAAAACAAAACAATGAACATGCTGACAATGAATGCATAACATCATAATTTGTCCTACTACTTAGAAAAGCTGCCCAACAACAGACTGACAGATGTATTTCCAATTATTATCCACACCATCGCCAAGCCGAAGAGAGGCAGTGCAGATCATTATAATTTAAAACGTGCTCAAATTTATTTAACTTGTTTACTTGCAGCATCTCTGCCATCCTTATGTTAGTACTTTCCATTCCACTCATAATAAACTTAGCATTGTTCCACTCTATATCCACATCATGTTCGTACCACTCTAGTCACTAAAGTGGTGTTTAATAAACCTTTTTTATATCATTTTTATGTTCTTTGATGTGCATTTTTAAGGACCTACTACTTGATCCAATGTATACTTCCTTTCTTACCAAGTCCTTATTATTCAGAGGTATTTTATAAACACCTGATCTACTCCCCATATCGATTGTTATTTTGTCATTGTGTAACAAGCTAGAAACTACATTTCTTTTTTAAAACAAGTTTCTTATTTGTTTTTTTTTCTATACATTTACTAAAAAAAATTTTTTTTAGTAAATGAGATCACAGATATAAAACTAAAAAAAAATTTTTTTTGTTTTACATCTGATTTTTACTATATTTTGTTGTAGTATTAGTATTATTATCATGATTAGTAATATTAGTTTGTAGAGGGGGAATATGCAGCATTGATGTAATAATGTTTTCATGTGATCTCGTAACTGTTTTTATGTCTAGTGGTTTATTTTGTAGAAGGTTTCATTTCTCCCTTCTGTATAGTATGTGTAGCGGAGGTGGGCCCATAGAGAGGGTCAAAAACATTTCTGCTATTAAAGTATTTTATCCTGTATAATGCTATGTTTTTGTGTGCAATATTCATTTAATATTAACAATAAAAATCTACTCATTATTATAACGTTCTTGTATATAAAATAATTACCTAGGTATTTTAGGTGGACATATCCCTTCAACTAAATTTTTTAATGGTTGGCGAATAGAATGAGCAAAATTTTTTCCTTCAGGAAATAAATAATGTGTATTGGGACAGGTATGAGTAAAATCATCATCAGCAGAATCTAATGTTGCAGATGAAGATTGGAATGTAATTTTCTATAAAAACAATAGTCAAATTTATTTTATACATTTAATAAAAATCACTGATCAGCAAATATATGATGAAATTTCCAAAATTGGATTTCATTAGTAGTTATATTCCTCATTCAGTATTATATTAATGAAATATCAAATATTAATGTAATTTTTATGAACAAATTATTTAGTTTTCAAAATGTCTAGTTTCTAACAATTACACATCACTAAAATAACCAATTATCATTTTATATCTATATTATAATTAAGGGGAGACTACACACTCCTACTGGGTGCATCCCTGGATGAGGAAATTGGCCCATTAGGGAAGCTCCAAATAAAAATAAGGAGCCATGGATCAAAGGTAAAGCAGAGGAGTGGCAAACCAGCTGTACTATTTGCCTTCAACTTCCATGAGCAACACAATACAAGATAAAACAAATGCTACCGTGTATGGGTGAGCCAACTGCCAGCCCAACATCCACACAGGACTGGTGAGAAATTTGCTAGGAGGTCATCGAAACATATCCATCATCTGGTAACAATTAATATTAGATCACTGTACAAACCAGGAAAACTTTGTATTCTACAGGAAAGTTTAAAGCAAATTCAATGGGACATTGTGGGCATTTCTGAAGCCCACTGGACACGTTCAGGGGAATTGGATTAGCATGAGGATAAGCTTTATTTCATTAATAGAGAAAATAACACCTACAGGGAGGGAGAGAGTTGCTTTTCTGATCAGTAAGAAGATCCTACATTGTTATTGAAATTAGACTAATCTCTGCTAGAATAATTTCACTGAGACTTAGAGGTAAAGAAAATGGAGTCCACTACAAAATTATCCAGGTTTATGCACCAGACAAAGCCACATCGATGAAGAAATAGAAGATATCTATATCTCATTAAAACAAGAAATTGACCATAGCAACAAAAAAGACTTTTAATGATAATAGGGGATTTTAATGCTAAAGTAGGAAGCTATTCTGATGATATGAAAGATGTCATGGGCACATTTGGAGTAGACACCCGGAATGAAAGAGATGAAACGCTTTAACATTTCTGTAAGGATAATGACCTCATAATAACTAACACACTCTTCTACCACAGACCCAACACAAATATACTTGGACATCACCAGATGGTAATAACATCAAAAGCTCTATTGATTACATTTTTATAAAATGAAAATGGAAGTCATCAGTACAAAACATCAAAACTTTAAGAAGTCGGGACTTGAACTCGGACCATGAGCTATTAACTGCAAAACTCAAGTTAAAATTTCCCATTTTTCAGAAAGAGAGAAATTTAATTTTAATCCCCAAATTATTCACAAGAAACAAATTTGCAGTCAGAACTAAGAGAGAGAGACTGACCAATAACATGATAGTTGATTCTAGCCAACTATGGCAGAAGGGTAAAGAAATCATCCTTGATGCTGCCAAAAAAATTATTGGCTTCCAGCAAAGGGCTAATAATGATTGGATTACTGAAGAAATCCTCAAAATCTGCAAAGAGAAAAAAGCAGCTAAAAATTGCCAATTAGCTGACCCCTCCAAAAAAAACATAAGAAGATATAAAATGCTACTAAAAAACAAAGTTGATACTCTTTGCAAAATAGCCAAACAAGACTGGTTGAACAATTTAGCCAAACAATGCCAAACAATTGAAACTCATCATAACACCAAAACTGTGTGCAAAACTATTAAAACCATCTCAAAAAACCTCTCTCCTAGCCCTATTATAATGAAGGATAACTCCGGTAAAGAAACTGGCAATCTAACCCAAATTCACAAAATTTGGACAGATTATTTCTCCTCATTATTCGAGGAAAGTTTGAACATCAGGAATGTTATACCTACACTTAGAAATTATAATCATCTAGAAATACTCCTGACTGAAGTTGAAAAAGCCCTCAAGCAAATGGCCAATGGGCAAAGCAGCAGGCATTGATGATATTCCAAGAGAAATTTGGAGACAGAGAATACTACACTTCAATTCCTCACAAAACTCTAATGAAATTCTTAAAACTGCTGAAATCCCTGATGATTGGCACACAGGAATTATTATTCCTATTCTGAAGAAAGAAGACCCTAGAATTTGCAGCAACTAACGACTCATAACCTTCCCGTGCCATGCATGTAAAATTTTTATGAGTCATCCAAAACAGAATTAAAGGCACATATGAAGACTACCTGGGAGAGGAAGCAGGTTTCCGAAGTGGCTACTCGACGATTGACCATATCTTCACCCTAAAACAGCTAGCTGAATTACAACTTTATGAATATAAAAGTCTGTACTGCTACTTTGTTGACTTCCAACAAGCATTTGACTTGGTCAATAGGCATCTCCTGATAAACTCAATTAGGCAAATTGGATCAGATGAAGAAATCATTCATTTACTTACCAACTTTTATCAAAAAACCAAAGCAATTATCAAAAAATATTTGTCTAATATGTAAAAAATAAACCAAGTAGAGTTCTATGAAATTAGGATATTTGTAATAAATTTAGATGCGACTACTTGATTGACGATTTAAGAAAATAAAACAATAATATCAACCAAAATATTAGCAACAAATATCCTAATTTCTTAGGACTACACTTGACTTATTTTTTTACATATTAGATGTGTTTATTTTTTAGATGAATATTTTTCTGGGAGAGAATTTTAACAACAATATGCTAGTATATCATTAAGTACGTTCTTTATTTTTAATTCTATTGAATCGAAATTTTTAGAAAAAATTTAGCAAAATAATAAAAATGCATACAGTATGTCAAATTTGTTCGAAATCGGTTGAATAATGCAACCGGTAGAAGAATTCACGATGAAAGACCTCCTACTTTCTTCATTTTGGCCTTATTGGGCTATATTTTTCAGAAAGCTTTAATTAATATAAGTAAAATTTAATTCCAGATTTGTTCAAAATCAGTTAAACAATGTGACCTATACAGACTTTTCTACAGAAGAGAATCATCCTCTTCTAAAATTTTTAATTTAGGTCCAATTTGGCCAAAATTTTCAATGATTTTAATTGAGCTAGGATACGCCGATGTGACCTATACAGACTTTTCTACAGAAGAGAATCATCCTCTTCTAAAATTTTTAATTTTAGTCCAATTTGGCCAAAATTTTCAGATGATTTTAATTGAGCTAGGATACGCATATATTCCAAATTTGGTCAAAAGCGATTAAACAATGCGATATGTACAGATACCTCTACATGTCGCATTGTTTAATCGCTTTTAATTAAGGGGGAAACAGTCCCATTTCCCCCTTAATTTTTAGCTGATTATGCAGAAATTTTCAGAGGACCTCAAGTAATCTAAGAAATACCTACACTTTAAGTTTCATCGAAATCGGTTGAACGATGAGACTTGTAAAGATGTCTGTGGAGGAGAAACAGAGGACCTCAAGTAATCTAAGAAATACCTACACTTTAAGTTTCATCGAAATCGGTTGAACTTGTAAAGACTTGTAAAGATGTCTGTGGAGGAGAAAAATTACACTTTTTTGTCAATTTTTGCAATTTTTAAACTGCTCTAGTTCTAATAATGGATTTGAAACTTCAAATTTAGCAATCAGTATCCTATTGAATACTTTTCTCGAATGTAATTGTCAGATTAATAATATTTAACTTAGGATCAAAGTTACAGCGCGTTGAGTTTTGATCGTAATGATTTCTTTAATGAGTCAATCAGTGGTTATTTACATGACTTAGAGCCACTGCTGTGCCTCTTGATCTTTCGATTTGCATAGTTGTAGATATAAATTTTATCATACTAACTATTTGATAATCAAATTTTATTTTATAATAAATAATTATTCAGGATATGACGGAATCAGATATAAAAAGACGTCTGAAAAACAATACATAATTGTTTCAAGTTATGAACAGAGAATTAATTAATGGAAACTTAATTAGTGAGTTATAAAAATTCTTAAATAATAATAATCTATACAGATCTTGGAAATATTTAATCAATTGATATCTAGATATGCGTAGAAAATTAGTTTTTGTTGAATAACTTATCAAGAAAAACAAAATAATTTATTATATGGACTTTAAATATCGTTATATAAGAATACCAAGAATGTAAGTTCCAGAAAATTATTATTTATATGGACTGCAATTCTGATAACAGATATCAAAACAGAATCATCTCAATATAACTGCATACAAAATTTCATGAATTCAAACATGAAAATAACGTTTGATATTTAACCAGATGCTGTTTTATAATTTACAATCGACATAAATCTTAAAATTTAAAAGAAACAGAAAAGTGACTCAATTTCTGGTTTCTGTTAGCAACTGAAAAGAGTTGAAAATATTTGACTTTTCAGTTTCTCCCAGCATTTCAATTGTAATTCATTTAATGAGAGAGAGCATTTCAGTATTTTATAACGTAGCGATTATATTATTTCGTATATTGGAAATATGATAGATGATAAGTTTCGAAAGAACGAAAACAAATACTGTACAGATATGGAAATATTTATCAAAAATATGAGAAAATACTCACATTTATGTATAGAAGAAAAATCGATGAGTCCTTTTGCATGCTTGCTTCAATTTTACTGCCATTAACAAAGAAGTTTCCGCTGAGAGAAATTGATTTTTCAAATGGTCAGTAGATAGCAACTTAAAATTCCATTCATAGTTTTTGCTATAGTGAAGCTTTGATATAATGAAACTTGGATAGAAATTCCACTATAATAAAAAAATATGCGAGCTGAATTTTAAGCTACCATCTACAAAACATTTACAAAGTGATTTATAAGCTGATACTTGAACGATATGATGATCGGTTTGTATTTTCTACGGGTAGCAACTACTTTGTAAACAGTGGCAGAATTAAGGAAGCTTGCAAAAGGTAACATCGATTTCTCTTTTATTGCAAGAATATCTCTTTCAGAAATTGAATTAAAATTAACTTTTTTATATTTTTCTTCCACTATTTTTGTTTTCAGTTTATTGACGATACGGGTTTCAAGTTAAAAAAAAAATAACAAATATTGTACTTCCAATTTAGTGACAATATCTAAGAAAATTCTGAATTTTTTCTTACATTCAGTCGAGATATTTTCCAAATAGATAGACAAAATAATAAGCGAATTTCTGTGTGTTCATTTTAAATATTAGTAGTTTAGGCCTACATCCGCGGATAAACTTACTACATACAATAAACTTTCTACAAATTCTTATATTTAAAAAATTTTTTCAGTCCGTTTTGTTCTCTTCATATCTTACAAGTTAGATTAATAAATCATACCATATTTTTGATCCAGGTTAATTTAACATATCTAGCATGAAAAATTAATAAAATCATAAAAATAATACATTAACTTCAAAGAAATATCTGTCAGAAAAACTAAATGATTGAATAAATTTTAGAATGCAATCTAATGTAGGATAATCATTGTGATTTTATATCTTATAAAGCATTTTAATGCAGCCAGTACGATAAGATAATGAATATCTGAACTGTGTTGTGATTAAACAATAATTCAGATATAATTAATTGTATGATTAAAAAACATGATTATATAGAAAAATATCCATTTTTAATCAGACATCTAAGAATATTAATTTATCTTTCAAGCATATAATATTTAACGAGAAGAATTGGAAAGATGTGCATGTCATAAAGTTCTTGGTATTCTACATATACACTTAAAAATAAAATAAAATCTATTTAATTATTAAAAATTTTGACATCTAAGAATATTAATTTATCTTTCAAGCATATAATATTTAACGAGAAGAATTGGAATGATGTGCATGTCATAAAGTTCTTGGTATTCTACAAATACACTTAAAAATAAAATAAAATCTATTTAATTATTAAAAATTTCTAGCTCTTTTTCTTTCGAATTATAAAATTTGGAAAGATTTAGAAAATTTCGAAAAGGATAAATTAATCTGAAATCACGCGTATATGATGTTATTCTCAGTCACAAAAACTTTTTAATATACAGGAATAGACTGTAAGAAAAGGAAGGTTATCATAAGCACAAAATTCAACTATTCTCCAGAATAATAAATCAATATCAAACTTTTATGTTGGGGAAATAGCATTTAAGAAAGTTAACTTGTATGAAAATTCAGTCAAAAGCTTATAAAAATTAGTCAAAGATTGAAATTCTACTGTATGAGGATCGAGAATTTGCGCTTGTAGTAAATTTATGATAATATCATAAATAAACAAAGATTGAAATTCTACTGTATGAGGATCGAGAATTTGCGCTTGTAGTAAATTTATGATATCATAAATAAACATAAATAATTAAGCAAATATAAAAAAGAATGTACAATACAATATTATATATTAAATATAATATTAAAACCAAATATCGTTGGTTGGTATTTGATTTTTGTTTTCATGAGATAATAAACATTAATATTTAAAAATAATAATAATAATGGTATTCAGTTATATGAAAATAAAGAATAAACGAGAATTTAATAGACATATTTAAAAATATAATTGAAAATTTTTATAAGAATAATTTTTAAACAAATATTAATACGTATACGTATAATGATATTGAAAAACAAAAATGTAAAATATACCTTGACGACTATAAAAAAAATTTTATTTTATCATTTAATAATCATAAAAAATTGTTTTATGATGGACAAACTTTGTTCGGATAAAAAAAAAAATACAGTAATATAATTTATCAAAATCTAATCTTAAAATTTCAGAAAAAAAAAGAATGAATTTAAAACACATTAAAATACAGTAGTTAAAAACATTTAGTTAAATTGATGAGGGATGATACAATTACTCAAAACGCATTTTCTACAATGGAGTAACTATTTAAATATCATTATGTCAACTAAGATCGTTTGTTTGTCTCGTTCAGTTCATTTAATTAAACTTCTATCATTGCTTTAAATGGATTAATAGGAAAACAACTGTATAATTTATAAAAATAAAAGACAATATCTGTCTTGGCAGCCATTAGTTGCTTATAAAATTGAAGAATCCTTGAAAATCCGGCAGCAGCTTTATAATGATAGACATTGCGTGTTAATGTGATGGAAATTGTTCCAGAAACATTTTGGAAGTCTTATTTAATTCTTCATACATATAACTGTCGCTGAGTCCTTCTGATATGTGACATAATTTAAATACGTAATAATTGTGACGTCGCGATGACAACACAACTGATATGATGGTCCATATATTATATACAAGTAGGGCAGTGTTTCCCAACGTGGGGCGCACGCCCCACAAGGGGGCAATTTGAAAATGAGTTGTTAACAATGAATTTTTTTCACTTCTTTTGGATTTAGGGGCAATATATACAGTATATAAATATATATTGTGACAAATTAAAATCAGAATGTACACAGTAGTTGTGAAACTTTTTTTCTGGTTTTTCATATTAATTTATTATTATTTTTAACATTTAGTGATTTCTTCCTCAGTACCTCAACTGACTTTCTGTTCTTTTATTTTTCTGTTTCATGGATGCCATGTTTTTTGGAAGTCTGTTTAAACCAAGTTAATACCTTTTAGGCCTTTCTCCACGTGAATAGGAGTTCACTTTTTGAATAATAAAAATTATACGTCACAGGGAGCATCGGGATTTTACACTTAGGTGGGGCATGGCCAAAAAAAGATTGGGAACCACTGAAGTAGGGGAAATTACGGCCCAGAAATGACCGAGCAGAGCAGGCGATTAGGTTAGTACTGTATAGAATTCAAACTAATAGAGCAGTGGTTCTCAACCTTTTTTTTTTTTTGGTTGAGGATCACATTTTAATATTTTAAAATTTGGCGGCACACCTAAATATTTTAAATAATTTAAATTTAAAAACGAATTTTCATTGATTACAATATTTTATTTATTCTTATTACATTCAGATTACAGACCAAATTTTCTGTGTTACAGACATACTCGTACACGGGATCATTAAATGGCAGCCTTTATTAAGTTATAGTGCCATCTGCGGATTTTGTCTTTTTAGAGAAACTAAATGGCAGCCCTTATTAAGTTATAGTGCCATCTGCGGATTTTGTCTTTTTAGAGAAACTATAATTTTAATTTAATTTTTATTCTTTAATTTTTAAATTATGAATAACGAAAAACAATTTTGACCTGTCGCAGAAATTCGAAGGTTAGATATTCTATTTATAGGAATAGGTAGGACTGCAAAAGGGATATCCAGTAAACCATGTTCACTATTAACATATTACATAAATGCAATTCTTATATATACATACATTCTTAATTTTTCGCGGCAAAGTGATTGAGAACCACTGTAATAGAGTATCAATTTTCAGTTTATATAGAGCAGGGCTGCCCGATCAGTTGATCGCGAACAGCTTTTTAGTCGATCGCAAGCCTCCGACCATTTTCCGATCAACTCACTTATTAAACTTCCACTTATACAATACGTAGTAAAGGTAGTCTTGTTCTTGTTGAAACAAGAAAAGTGAAGTTATCCTTACGTGTTTTCCTTCTTTGTTTCTTTTTCTTTTTTTTAGCTATAATTATGAGCGTAGAAAATAAAATTAAAACTTATCATTACCATAATGAATGGGAACATGATTGCTTTTTTCCATGGTTAATGCCAAATGCTCTTGTGTAATATGTAATTCAGTTGTTGCTATTCTAAACAAGAAAAATATCGAAAGACGTTTTCGAACAGTGCGCTCCATTATGAAAATGAATATCCGAAAGACTCCGAAATACGCAGAGCAAAAATTATTGATTTAATATCGAACTTATAATCACAACGAAATATATTGGTAAAAACATATTATCCAAATTTTGAATCAGTTGCAAAATCTACACAATGCCAAATATCGCATCAAAATTTTTATTTATGTATCCAAGTTTTCGTAATTATTTTCATATTATGAAGAATTGAGCTCTTGTCTAATATGTAATTCAGTTGTTGCTATTCTAAAAAAGAAAAATATCGAAAGACGTTTTCGAACAATGCTCTGCTCCATTATGAAAATGAATATCCGAAAGACTCCGAAATACGCAGAGCAAAAATTATTGATTTAATATCGAACTTATAATCACAACGAAATATATTGGTAAAAACATATTATCCAAATTTTGAATCAGTTGCAAAATCTACACAATGCCAAATATCGCATCAAAATTTTTATTTATGTATCCAAGTTTTCGTAATTATTTTCATATTATGAAGAATTGATTTATTTTACTTAATAAATTTTGAATTATATAAATGACATTGCTATTTTTGTACTTTTATTCCCTGGATATCGGTAGATCGCTATTTCGCTCCGGTGAAAAAAGTAGCTCACGGTCATAAAAAGGTTGGGCAGCCCTGATATAGAGTATCGATTTTAAGAAAGTTTTAAAAAAAAAAACTTCTTTATCATATGTTTAACACAAAATAAATTTTGCTGGGTGGTCGCGCATGGAGAATCAATGTCACAGAAATTTTTTTTTATCACGACAGCACAAATTAATCAATCGATAAAATACATATAAAGATAACAATATACAGCACTTCTCAAAATATTTATTACTAATACAAATTATTTACATAGAATAACACATACATAGTTTATATAAATTCAGCATCAACAAATCTATTGCGGATTTTAAAATATTTATATTCGTGATAATGTAAAAATTTGCAAATATAATAAAAGAAAATTCTTAAATATCGTTACACCTTGAAAAAACTGATGTTAATGTAACTGATACTCTTGAAAAAATTATTCGCTGTTAAAAACTGTATTAAATATTAACATTAAATAATTTTCAGATTGAGATTATCCATCATATCTTGTCAGTGTGACATTAAAGGCCATGCCTCCGTTAAGTTACTGCAGTGAGGAGCGAAGGTCTCGCTTAAGTAGGCCAATAGCGTTTGTTACTAAGGGAAACTGTTTTAACTCTTAATTTGTGTTCATTCACTCCTTTAAAAATAATAATAATAATATTTCTTTCGCTAATCATAAGCTAATAATTTTCATAATTTTAATGATAACTTTTCAAAATCATAAAATTGTCTTTAAAAACTGATTGATTTTTTCCCAAAACATCCAGAAAATCTTTTATAATTAATTCTTTAATGAAAGTCGAAATTATGTGAATATGATTATCATCATCTATTAGAAGTTAGCTTACAAAATCTTCTGTATGTGTGAAGATCAAAAAAGTATTTTTTTGTAAATATGTGTGATACTATTAATAGTACTGGTAATGTTTGAACGCCACAATACAAGTAGATTTATACAGTAATTAATTAAAGACAGATATAAGAGAAATTTAATCTTTCAGTTACATCGACTCCACACTAACGTATCCGAGAAGCAAAATTTCTCTTATATAAATCTTTAATTACATCCATGATAAGTAAACAATCAACATATGGCTACATATTAGAAGAAAAATATTTATATTACCTGTTAAAATATACTAAAAGGGAGTTGAAAAAGTGTTTTCAAAATTAATATTTTATTATATTTACATGAGCATAAATATTTGCATAAAAGTAAAAATTCTAATAGGGAAAAGAATAAAATACTTAGAATTACATAAATTTACATAAATTTTTAAAGAGAACAACAATTGAACTGTATTAGTGAATGAAAACAAACTTCCATAATACAGTACAATTTTTTATATATATAAAATATGGACTCATTAGAACATTTATTACAATAATTTTATTATATAACAAGCAATTTTTTATCAGAAATAACAAATTTTTTATTGAAAGAACGTGAAGAAAATTATTGTAAGTTATGATTTGGGAATATATTATTACTGTATTTTTGGAGATGTTTGCTGTATTTTTTAAACTGTTTATAATTAGGGATTTATTGAAACTTTACTACAATTTTTAGATCAAAAAAATCTAATTAAATGAATGCATTTAACCTGAATCGTAACCTATTTTAGGATATCTCTTTTTCTACTACTAATTAGTCCTATTTTTAGTTTATTTATTTACTTGTGCTTTATCCAAGAACGATAGCGATCGCGATGATATCAGAACAATATAAAAATTTATCAAGCGTTAAACATAATGTATCTATTTAGCTGTTTCTTTTTTTATAATTTTATCATTCAAGATATTTTCTTGTTACCTTGTTTAGATTTGAATCCGCCATTTTGAAATATTTTTACCACTGTTTTAAGTTGTGAAATTCATTCATAAACTGATAGCGAAGGATCTACTGATGAGTTAACTATTAATATTAAATATTCTATCATGAAATTGTTTAAAATTTTGTTAATTACCTAATCTAGGTTGATAACTAATTTGCGTTTTATAAGTTTATTTTTGTGATTAAACTAAAGATACTCAATATGAAAAATTTTGTTCTATTTTCCTACACACCGAAAAAAGTAAAGGATAAGAGAAGATGCATTTTTCACGCATCTCTGTCTTTCTGATCAGTTAATGCAATCTGTTTCTTAAAAGATTTGTAAATATATCTAGTATAGTAATCGAAAAAGCAAGATAAATAAACAACATATTTTGAAATTCATTCGAAAATGGATAAAAGTAATGCGTAAATAAATTTCGCAAATCTTGTTGAAAGTCGTGCAACAATATTTGCATTGCAAACATTTTGGTTTACTCTATTTTTCATTGATTTTTTGAAGACGAATGGTATCTGTTAGAAAATATTAATTGAATCTCTGTTAAATTCAGTTCTGAAGTTTTTGTGACAGTTTTTTTATTCAAAATTTTTCTTATAAGTTTCAAATTACGTAAACGAGAGCTTTAATGTTTATTTTTATTTGCAAATTAACAGAATCGAACTTCTTTGTTCGCGTTATTTTAAAAATATAGTAGAAGTTGCAATCCAATTTCGGATATAACACAATAAAAAAAATTATATCAAAGATTTTCTGCCATTATTTGCCATACTGGAATTCTTTTGTAAAGAAGATAAAGTTTATACAAATTTTAGTTATTAAGTACTTTTAATTCCCACTATATTTTTGATAAGGAACCAAAAGTGAAAAGAATCGTAAACTGCTTTTTTTTCCTCATTTATTTTCGCTTCATTAAACAAAAGTAACACTTCCATACATCAAGTGTTGTTTTAATAAGTTCATGCTACAATAATCATCCGTAAAGGTGGAAAGATACGAGAATAATACAAAGACATGGTAAGAAAAGACGGGGGAAATGCAAAATAATTGGGAAAAGATAAGAGAAAAAGTGGAAACAGCAATTAACAACTTTAAAAAAATAGTAAAAATAATAGCTTATCTTTATACAAAAATAAGTAAAAATAATAGCTGAGGTATTGAGAACAACCGGAGTTTTCTACAATTCAGAAGCGATTATATAATACTTGATTGATGATGTTTTATTTTCATCTCATATCTAAGTAGCTTCTTCTAAGTTTTAGTAAATATCCTATTTTTTCAATCAGAACATTTTTTCATTGATTATTATATAATACTTGATTGATGATGTTTTATTTTCATCTCATATCTAAGTAGCTTCTTCTAAATTTTAGTAAATATCCTATTTTTTCAATCAACATTTTTTCATTGATTAAAAAAAAATCAATTAATTTACAGATATAGTAGTCATTCTATTTACGTTAGGGATTTTCCTAGAAACAGCAACGTATATCGAAACGACATAAATTGGACTTATATTGTATATTACTTTAAAAAAAATCACGTTCCCAATGATTCCCTATGATAACTTTAAACATCGTTTATTAATTATGAAAAAATAAAAACAAAATAAAAGATTAACGAGAACATTATTACCGTTATTATATAGCATTAAGAATATTATGAGCAAAATGAACGATATAGGGGAAATCGGTCCAAAATGATCCATCAGGGTGAAACGATCCCCCATTGTATTAATATTTCCTTAAGTTTTACCGTCAACTATTGAAAACCATCAAAGCTTGTACTACTACAAACAAGATGGCGATTATGTCCTAGTTGGGTTAGGTCAGTGTATTTTGGGATGTGTCATTTAGACCAGGACTGTCCAACCCGCGGCCCGCGGGCCGCATGCGGTCCACTGCTGTAATGAATGCGGCCCAACAGAAATTCGTAAACTTCCTTAAAACATTTGAGATTTTTATGTACTAATTTTTTGTTACTTTTTTGAAATTCGCCATATCATCATCAAATATCCCATGGTTAATAAAGAAATTTCTTTCATTAAATTTTACTAAAAATATACGAAAAAGTATTGAAGTTAATGAAGTTTTTATTATTTAAATACCTATATACATTTCCTCTTTCCATTTTATAAAAACATTTCTTATTTCAATGATGAAAACTTCGCAATCTGCTCAATGATTTTAAAAAATTTCTGAACGAAAAGAAGTCAATTATTATTATACTACGGCATTATTGCTTATTTATCATGGATATCATATATTGCACATTATTTATTAACATTTTGCTTACAACTATCGTTAGAATTAGTATATTTTATGTGCGGCCACAAGCAATTTTTTTTCTTCAAATGTGGCCCAAGGAAGCCAAAAGGTTGGACACCCCTGATTTAGACTAAATGAAAATCAATGTCTGAGATATAAGGTATCAGAATTTTAGTTAACTGATGTTTCTTTTACTTCCATAAACATGAAATAACATCTTATGTACTTGTTTTTGTCTACTGTTTTATTTACAATTAATAAATAATGCAATTATTTATTAATTGTAAGTATCTGCAGCAAAATGATCTCTATGGGATCATTTCGGACAGGTGGGTGTACAAAATGATCCTTTGGCATAGATCTCGAATTTTTATTTTTTCTCTTATTTCGAATGAATAATCCTCGATTTTATAGTCGGAAGATTAATATTCCAAGATATATAAAAATATTAATCCAACAACAACTTATTTTGAATTTTTTGGGTTTTTGCTTAAGGGATCATTTTGGACAAGTTTCCCCTATATGCATCGATTAGGCTATAAAATTTTTGCTATTAAAACAGATATTTTATTTTGATCGCATTGCCTTATGCCAATATTCAAATATATCAACTGGGAAATGATATGCTATATTGCACAATATTGTCAATCACTGATAGCATTACTAGTCTAGAATTTCATTTAATACAATGATTATGTTATTTTACGTTGTTTGTTTTATGCCCGAATTTGACGAAATGATCAGGAAATCTTCCTGTAAATTTTTCAAAAAGTAAAAAATATATACAGAATATAATAATAATTAAAAGTTTTGATATTGATAGCTTTGTCTAGTAATATAATTATAAATATCACAATCTTCCTGTAAATTTTTCAAAAAGTAAAAAATATATACAGAATATAATAATAATTAAATTAAAAGTTTTGATATTGATAGCTTTCTGTCTAATAATATAATTATAAATATCACATATAATAAAGGAATAAGCATGTGGAGTCCATGTTTCTGCGCATGTGCGAATTCCCACGCCAGAAATGCCGCCATTACTATTTTCTCTCGCTTCGAATCTTTAATCGCGTCTTTTAAAAAACTAAATCCCAATCTCATTATAAATTTTGCTTTAAATCATCATATTTTACTTCCTATTTATGTTTGTATACTTCTTTTTTGTTATTAGACTTCAATTTTTGTCTTTTTCGATCGAAAAATGTTGGTTGTTCCCCGGCTCGAGAGTTCAGTTTGCATTCGGCGCGTCGAGGCTACATAAATGTTGCATTTAAATAATATTTCATTTATTTTTCAGAATTTATATAAAATTTTATTCATTACAGAAATTATAATTTTTTATTTTAAGATAAAAATTATAATTATTACCTAAATAACTGAATCGGTAAATCGATAGTTGTTAGTTGCCAATTTCATGTAAAGAAAATTTCAAAGTTTGGTCTGGAGGAAAAAAAAAAAAAAACAAGCAAAAACATTTATATACAAGGTTATACTAAATATATGAAAAATCTCAAATTTCACAGATAAGAAACAAATGTTTCTTTTTTTGGTGTATTTGGGCACATAGTGACTAGGGGCTAACTAGTTAAATAAGAATTAACTTGTTTATTATGAACAAACACGAATAAAAATTACTTTCCAATCTATACCGTTCAAATTTTGTATTATTACACCAAATATTAAAAAAATTAAGAGAAAAATGAGTTATATTCTGCAATTTATATATGCATTTTAATAAATTTATAATTATTATAATCTTTTATATAGAATAGAAAATCTATTTTGTGAGATCTATTAATTTCCGAAACGCTTTAATTACAGGATGCTCTTCTTTTATTAAAACAACACATTTAGTAATTATTTAATATCAAATAAAAAAAAAAAACTGTTTATATCAAAATATTTTAAAATTTGAATATTTTCTGCATATTCAAGGCATGCTTTGTTTTATGTTTTGCGAAAACAATAGAATCATATTTATACCGCATATTTTTTAATGAATTTTATACAATTTTCTATTGGAAAACATAATTTCTGTTTCAGTATATACTCAGTAAGTGATTAAATTTGTGTGCCATGTACTATAATTATATATTAGACTGTACACTTCATCAAGTTTATCACCACCACACTAATAAGTCCATTTTAAATTGTTACTGTATATTTACTTATTGACAGTGTGTTACAACATACAGTATTTATATAAAAAGGTTTACATTATATTAATGTTGTATAACATCAATGGTAGATTTTATAATAAAAAGATAATGATTAGAGTGTAAATAAACATTTTCTGTCTGTATTTAGGTAGCGACGAACATTCATTTAACAGACAGTTTACAGTAACAATATAAATCCACCCACCTGTTAACAGACACCATGTGACAGGAAAGTGGCGCCAGACGTCTTTTTTTTTCCTGTTTTAAGTTCGATAACATTGTTGTTAATCACAAGTGCCAATAAAAATTAATATTACAAGTTGTTATTAGCATTTGATTTTTGTGCTATAAGTGTCGTGTTTCTTCAGATCGCTATCAATCTTATTTTTAATAAATCAGTCTCTCATTAAAACAATAAAAAAAAACAAAATAAAACCAACATGTGAACGTTCCCTATCTTAATATATAATCATCATTTACTTAATCTCATTTTATCCACTTTTAATAATCCATTTTTATAAAAATTCTCATGTTAATTGCATATTTACGACCCTTTAAGAATAACAACAACAAGCCAAAGTGCATAAAAATAATGCGTAAGTTATGTAGTCATATATACATTTACTAAAATAACTTTTTAATTAAACTATATTATTATTTATAGAAATAAAAGCAATAATAAATGATAAAAAGGGTTCTATTGCACTCGACATGGGAGGTAGGTCTTGGGTTTATCTGGTTGTTACAGATAAGGATACAAAAATAGAAAGATAATTTGCAAGAAGAGTTATAAATATCCCGTATCATCAATGGTAGGTGTACGAGTTAGCAAAATAGTTGATCAGCAGCGGTGAAATTAAACTTTGAAGTAATTTGCTGACAGATATTGTCAGTATGTAGTCCTGTATGAGATACTATTATCTCGATAATCGTTTTTTTACTTATCTCTCTTAATTTGAAGATATTTTTATTTATAATTTTATATTTAAACTATAATTAAAATCGAACCACTACTGTTAGTTTCTCGCTTTAGAAAATTTAGAATTAAAAAATAATTCACTTAGATTGATTTAAGACTATATATAGTAGTAATTTGGCTCTTTTATTGTAAATTCTGAAATTTGGCAGGATATGTTTAGTTAAAGCTTTTCTGGCAATAGTAACATCACCCACGCAGCATCTTTATGTCCGATGACACGTGATAAGGAAGAAATCATTCAGTTAGCACTTTATTTTAAGCTGTAAACATTTTCCCCAGGGTGTCATAGACTTCATTTCTCACAACACTTTTTATCAAGTCGGATATTGCTTCGATACTTGAATGCACTTTAACTCACTTTAAGGAAATGTGCGTTTCGCATGTTTAAAATGGCGATATATTTGTTATAGTTATTATTTAAAAGTACACTAATCTGATGATCAACAGTTCAATTTTATCTTTCTTCTAATTCCTCTAGGAATTAACTTAATTTCCGATTTACTTAATTTATATAATATAAATTTTACAGAAAGAGATCAGAGTTTACTACTTTCCTTCCAAAATGAGATAAATTCTATGTTTAAAAACTGTGACCAAGATAATCTTACGATAGGATTAATGAATATCATTTGAATATTTTGTAATTTTAAACACACTAATTTTAAATAAAATTTTACTTCTGTATTATACAAAAAAACAAAAAAATGCTAGAATTTTCGTTTTGTTTGCTGCTAAAATCTTCACTGTCTCATTTACATACTTAAAATTAATAAAGCATGGACACAGAATTTGAAGATAAAAATTTATTTAATCCATAATTTTGCTTAGATTAAAAGTTAGACATGAAATAAATAAATTTAGGCAAGAAAGAATCCATTCGTTTTTCATTAAATCTAAAAATTATGGTGATAAGAAAATAATCTTCTTAAAAACAAAGTTTGTGGTGATCTACAGAATATTTATAAAGTAATTATGCATATTCATATTTAAATAACTTTAATAAAGACGGGGGAGAGAATATTTTTAGTAAAAATAAAGTTACATTGTCAGCTTATTCTCTAAATAAATATGATAAATTAGTTCAGCTGATTCTTTTCAGACAACCTTAATGCGTAATTTTAAAAGATGCTGAGTTATTAAAATGTTTTCTCATAATCGTAACATTTTTTTGTATGTTTAAACAGATAACACGAAAAATGCCACAAATCAAAGTTTCTTAATGTAAATATAACCAATCTTCTTCGCAAATTGTTTCATTACTCGAAAAATGTATCGATGTAATGATGGTTCGTCTTTTGGATAAAAATATCTGTATATTAAGTTAACTTTACTTGAACTTCAGAAAGAATTAGGTAGCCAAATATCTTGTTTCGTAAGCAGACGTCGTATCGATAACCAATTCCGATAAAATACCATAGCAGCGAAGATTAAATAATAATAATAATAAACAAACTT
The DNA here is from genome assembly GCA_000484575.1 of Olivierus martensii. Lineage (NCBI taxonomy): Eukaryota > Metazoa > Arthropoda > Arachnida > Scorpiones > Buthidae > Olivierus > Olivierus martensii. The sequence continues at coordinate 16,179 of AYEL01061113.1, read as the reverse complement.
TTTCGCAATTAAATACGTATATAACATTTAATATTATACAGTAAAGGATGCACAAATTAAAACGCATTAACAATTTCCGAGTGGCTGCTACAATCTGATTATTATTTATGCTGAAGTTTCTCATATGATAATTCAAACAGTAATTTATAAGAGGATCAATACGGAGAAAGTCTCTCTTTGTTACGAATTTTACAAATATTTTTAGGTGCTTTTTATTATTATTTTAATTAAATTAATAAATCGCTTCATTAAATTTCTGACCTTTTCATGATTAAATACTAGTAGTTAAAGTTTCGTGCGGAAAGAGGTTCGCCAACCTTCACCTGACCTTGTCTATTCGGATGTTGCAAGTGCCGGACTTGATACGATCAGTGAGAGATAATCTGCATTAACTACATATTTTACTTAATCTACTTTAAACGCAACTGTTTTAAAGATAATTAAATAAATCTTAACTTTTCGTTTCGGACTATTAAAAATCCGAAAAAATCTTAAAATTTCAATTTTTTTTTTCCATTTTTTTCTTAAACATATCTTTCGAATTTTCCCCCTCTGAGTAATACGTAATTTTTTTTAAATTACAGATTAAATACTATATATATAAATAATTTTATCATCGAACATTTAAAATGAAAATATCGATATAATTCTCGAATTTTCCTAAGTTTTCTTTGATTTTAATATCCCAAGACAAAAAAAAAAGCTGATGAGTGACGCTTTGTTTTTCCTATTTTAAAAAAGATACAGAATTTCAAAGTGTTATTTTTTATCGAATTTTATGTTAATGAAAACTTTTTAATTCTGTAGTGCAAGCAATTAAAATAGTGACGACACACAGTATAATAGTTCAAGGTTCTCACCAAACGTAGTGCTAACAAATCATCCAACTCATAGATTTATGTGAAGTTACACTATATCTGTTTATCTTCAACAAATAGCTCACATTACGACATGTGACTACACCATCGGTAAAATTGAACGATTCGAAACAAACTTGATCCAGTTTAACTGATTAAGTCGCTAATTAGAATTATTGTGGATTATAAATCTAACTAAAATTTCCATCGTAATTTACTAGTTTATTTTTTCAACTTTTTTTTGCTTGGCTTTAAATTTGGATACAAATATAAACATGCCTTACCATATTAACTCGAAAAATACAACTTTTGAAGAGTCATCAGATGACAAATCTATTATTGAAAACGAATAGAGTAAATCAATGCCTACATAGATTTTTTTTTTCATTATTTGATAGACAATAATGCTCTAGGATAAATCATATCTTTTTTTATTGGCATAATAAAACAATTTGTCATTTTATAACAGTTCTAAACATAAGTACGGTTTATGGTTGAATAGAGTCGATTCATTTTCAGCCTGGGAGGTGAGATGAGCTCAAATTTTTTTTTATGCCGGTTATTTTAGAATTGTCTTATTGAAAACATCTCTATGATCAAAAATAAACAAATTTTTAAAAGAATAACTGTTTATTCTATTGAAATTCTTATCGGATAATCGGTTGGTTATAAGTGGCGGAAAGTAAAACCGTTCATCAGTCATCGCGCTAAAGTGTTATCCCCATCGTCGGTTTCTCAAAAGAAAGTTTAACTACGTTTATCCTTTACTATCTGCAAATTATTCTTATGTAGTGTGAACTGATTTATGATTTTGTCTTATTAATGTGCACTATAAAAAAAAAACTTTTAAAATATTAAACTTAAAAATATATTCAAAAATTTACTACTGCTGATTTGTAAAATCAACTTAATTTTTCAATTTAATTGATGTCAAAAGATACAAGCTTATCGTCGTAAAATTAAACTGTATGCATCGTATCATTTGTAAAATAAAAAACTAATATTGTAATTCTGCATACATTGAACTTAATTTTTTAATGGGCTAAACTTATTTAGTTGCTTAAATTATCGTACGATTAATCAATGTTGAAACAGTCATAAAACCGTCGTTATTATTTTAAGTTATGTAGGTAGCTGTCTATATAAAATATATTATGCAATTATATAAATATATACAAAGTTTTGTATGTAAATATATTGTCAATCGTATTAAAAAAAATTCACACAGGAATGACTTACCTGAGTTAGATGATAAGGCAACACCGTTGCTATTTACTATGACACCCCCCAAGTGCGGCTGTGTTAAAAATAAATCTGCACCCATAATCCCCATCGATGTGTGGGAATGGTCCACATTCATCATAACATCCACTTTTCCATGCACCTCAATCGATTCCAACGAGAAATGGCGATTTTTGTAGTTACGTTCTTCTATCCACGTGATAACCGACAGACAGAGCGCGCTTCGAACGTTAGTGATAGCATCCCATCATGCCCATATTACTTATCTTAAACATGTTTCGAGTCGCTTCTGATCTTTATCGGAGAGATCGTCTCATATAAATACCAGTAAATTCCACTTATTAAATGATTATTAAACACATTTTCTTAAAAAAATAATCTTTAATATTTAAGATACAATACACCAAATTGTATAATATAGATTGAATTAAGTTTGGACAGTAAATATTTAATTCATTATTTGTAAAAAATAATGGTTATTATAATATTTAACTTAACTTATAAAACATAATTATTAAGATGGTCTGTAAATGTTCGTTACATTTTTCGGTAATAGGTGTAAATGTTCTTTAATATTCTTCTGTAATATAGGTTATATATATCGACATATATTACTAGATAATATCACTTATTATTTTCGGTTATTCAATTAAATCGGTCCAGTTATAAAAATATTTTTGATAATATAATTCATAGAATTTATTAATATATATATATTTTATTTAAATATTTTTTTATTAAAAAAAAATTTATTTAATATATTTTTTTTTTGAATGAATGTTTTAAAATTTTTTTATACATAAATCGAAGATCTTTGTTAGAGTTTACTTGTAATTGGTCTCATTTTTAATAGTTCTGGAGAAAATCCTCCTTCAAAAGCTACTTGTAGCACATCATCCACACATGTGACAAAATGGATGGTTAAGTCAGCCTTAAAAATAATTTACAATGAAAATAATAATTATTTATAAAATATATCTATTTCTCTCAAGTTCTTGTTTGAGAAGTGAGTCATTGCTGCAATGCGTAAAACTCCTCCTAAAGTATTTTTGAGCTTATTTTTGATTTTGAAATTTAAATAATAAAATTCAGTAATTAATGTGATATTAATAATGGATAACAAAAGTTATCTGAAGCTCAATACTGTAGCAAAAAGTTCAAAAAAGTTAAAGAATTAAAAAACAACAAGATGAGCTTTGAAGTTCTAAATTATATATGTAAAAATAAATTGGAAAATAGTACCCAAATGTATTTGTCACGTTAAGAATTTTAATAGTGCAAGGCGAGGAAAGGTCCCAGGAGTCTGGAACGCCCGCCCGCCCTCGCCTTGCATCACGGCCTTTTTCGGCCTGTGGGCGTGCAAGGCGGCCCGACGTCGGGCATTCCCCAGTTCCAGAGTCCTGGTTCTTTCCTCGTTTGTGAGGAAAGGTCCCAGGAGTCTGGAACACCCGCCCGCCCTCGCCTTGCACGTGTCAATAGTAAATGGAGAGAGAAATTTTTCAAAATCGAAACTCGTAAAAACTACACCCATTCCACAATGACTCAAAAATGCCTTTCTGTATTGTCAATAATATTCATTGAGCACAAACTTGCTTCTTATATTTATTTGACCAAATTAATAGATAATTTTGAGAAGATTTTAAAACTCCAAAAATTAAATGTTAATTTGTATAAATGATAATAAATAAGTGTTTTTGTTGTTATTCTATGTAACCCATATTATAATGTTTACATATGTGTTACCTTCTATGTGGTTTAACACTGCTTTCTATTGCTTGGAGCCATGTGGTAAAGCTGTGACTTATCACCTTGGAGTATCTGGGTCTCACACCTTCAGTTTTTTGCAAACCACTGGTTGGCAACCACTGTTCTATAGAACTATCATATCTTGGCTTTTAATACAGTATATGCACTTTTTTATTTACTAGAATATTTATGCAATAGATAAGTTCAACTTACATAAAATTTGACTTACATAACATTTCCAAGATTGCAAGTGTTATTGTAGATTGGAAACTTTTGTATAATCATACTTATAGTATATGTGCTCCTTGAGTTACAAACTTAATTCATATGTAAGTTTTGTTCATAATTTTGATATTGCTGTTATTTTGCTTCCAGAAATACTGAAATAACTTTATATACTGTATTTAGTAATATATTTCACAATTTTATTGATTAGAAGATTCTTATTTCATAGATTTGAATAAAATATTCTGATTATAAAGTGAGGGTTTTTTTTTTTTTGGTGTAATTGCTGCCATCTTGAAATATCATAATATGTTAATTAACTGTGTAATTTTTAAATTGTATTGGTTGCTATAGCATTCTGCTATCATAATGTTTAAAATTTTTGAAGATGTTTTGAAATTTTCTGAAATTTGAAAATGAAATTCCATGTTTGTAACTGGAATGTTCATAACTCTAGGAGTGCCTATGCTTTCTTTTTGATGGATTAAACTTTCAAAAGATGGTTTCAACTTACAAAAATGTTTTCTTGGAATTAGATTTTGTCAAAAAAAAGTATAAACTATTTTTATTTTTGCTTTTACTTGTATGTATCAGAATATTCTATATATATTATATAAAATTAATTAATTCATATTATATGGAAATAATACAAAAGAAATTAACAAATATTCTGAAGATATGAATATAGAGACTAATTAATATAATTTGTTAAATATATTAATAAAAAAAATATCAATTTGAGAATAAGTCAGATTTAAAAAATAAATTAATTTTGAATATTCTGCAAAATATTGATAAGAAATATATGTATATTTTTGTTTTAGTCAACACAGCTTCTTAATACAGCAGTTTTGACTGGAAGACAAGTATCACAGCCTATGAAAGTTTTTGTTGTAAGTCAAGCAGGAAAAGTTGGTGATGTTACTTTGCAGTCATCATGTCATTCTGCTGATGAATCTATTCTAAAAGTAATTATTATTATATTTTGAAAAAATATTTTTAAATATATTTATAAATTATTACAAAGCTAGCTATTACATTAAAATATGATATAATTTAAACTTTATCATAGAAAAATTTTTATATCATCATCATCATCCACTTTAAATATATTAACTTTAAAACTTCTTGTTAATATATTTAATAAGAAGTTTTTAAGTGAAACATAAGATTAAGTGTATAAGATAATTTTATTACAATAGAACTCTGGAATTATATCTTTAATATATTAATCAATTTATTACGAATCACTCCATAAGTATTTAATAATAAAATTTTAAATAGCTTACTTTAATCAAATAAGACATGCTTATATTAATTTTTATTTTAAATAACTGTCTAGAATTAATATTTTGGTTAAAATATACTAAATCTAGATATTTTTAAAGTTTCATATCAGATTAATTAATAATTTTTAAAACCTTATAATTATTTTCTGAGGAGTTATGATTCCATGCATATAAAGCCCAAACTCAAAAGTAAGACATCAAATCCTTTCAAATAATTTAATGTAATAAGTGACAACAGTGCACTTCCAAATAGCAAGTCAAATATATTTTTATGGTTGTAACAACTTCAATTTTCATATACTTTATTAACTTCTGTTGGAAGGCATTCTTCAAATACACAGTTCAGTACTTTTCCAAAACAGGTTTACCACTAAAAACATTGTTTCTGACAAATTTTTCTAAAGATTAATTTGATATAAAACATCTAGAATAAAGACAAAATAATATTCAATTGATAAAAAATAAAAAGTCTTTTGTGTCCTTGTTTTATATCAGTTGAAAATTGTCTCATTTGTTTCGAAAAAGCTTTTTTTGTCATCTTCATCAGAATTTTTAACATATCTGTAAAACTTTTAACTCTAAAATTTCTGCAATATTTTTTTTTTTTAAAGTAAAAATTGTTTACATTCTATTTTATTATAAATATATATGACAATAACATAGCAATATATATAACAACTTCAATAATAGAAATAATAAATAGAATATAAACAATTATATATAATAAAATAGAATGTAAGCTGTTTTTATAAATTTTCAAATTTATAAAAATTTTAAGATTTGAATTATCATATATATATAATTTTAAGATTTTCATATATGTGTTTTTGGTTATAAATTTTCAAATTTATAACCAAAAACACATATTATTAAAATCATCCACAATTATACATAAACAGTTATAACATTTTTATTTTAATTGGCCTAGGAATGCTTTGTTAACACACTACACCCAATACTGCATGCAGCCCAGTAAAATGGGTTTGGCTGTGATTTCCTGTGAAACAACTGGGTGTCATAAAACAAAGTGCCACTCCCCTTTTTATCTCCTGAGGTTGTTTTGCAAAGTTGCGAATTCTAACAAACACCAATTATAATAATAATTATAACTAAACCTAATGGTTCTAATGAATCTGCAAATCCAGAGTTTGGCCTGAGCTCAAGTCTTTAACTACTTTCTAAACTAAATATGATTAAATTCAAAATAAGCTATCAAAACTTAACGTCTAATGGACAAAAACAAAACAACCAAAACTTACAACTAGGAGTACCGATTAAGTGTTAGATCGAAAACAACAAACGATGTTAGAAACTTATGCTAATAAAATTGAATAAATTCTCAAAACTAGTTTAATAACAAAAAATATAAATTTATTAGACTCAAAAACACTTACAAAAGTATTAATTAAAACTTTATTTAACTATAATAAAAGCAACAATCAATCAATCAACAAAACTTGTTTAATCCAAATCTAATATTAAAATTCAAATTATTCACAAGAAACAAACCTTAAATACTACTAAATTCTATCATCTCCACCACCAATACAAACTTCAAGCAATCGTCAATCTTTACAAGAAACTCCAATGTCACTTAGCCAACCCTACATCAATACAACACTTCTCTGTCGTTGGTTGCTTCTTTTTTTATACTGAGTGACTTACAATCCCATACTTTGCTCATTTGCATAAGTTTGTGTAACAATATCAAATTTATTAGCTTACAGAGTAATCAATTCATGTCACCCTCTTTATAATTTAATTATATACTAAACAAAACATCAATACGAGATTATTCTTCTATTCTCATATTGGATCAGTGGTAGAACTTATTTAGATTTAGATGACGTCATTAACCGAGAAAGCTCGTCTGGAAGACAGTCTTCCGATTTATTAGCTTACAGAGTAATCAATTCATGTCATCCTCTTTACAATTTAATTATATACTAAACAAAACATCAATACGAGATCATTTTTGAAAAAATATTCACTTATTAATTTTATTACATACAAAATTTTTTTATAATTTATTTATTTAGAATTTTTTAAATAATAATTATTTGTTATTGTATAGAGAAAAATTCAATTAGAATTACCTAAATGGGGCATATCCTTCAAAATATATTTAATATGTTCATTATCAGTTTGTTGTCTATTTTTTTTATTGCTTTTATATTTTTATTTTTTGCTTAAATATCAATGAAGATGAAATAAAACGGCATTATTATTAAATGGAGAATAGCACTGGGCCTAACTAGCACTAGGTTTTTTTTAGACAACAGCTTTAATTTCTTGAGTGCTACAGATGTTTTGAAATTAAGCCTAAGTTTTGTTGAAATCTTTTGAAAATTTCAGTATTTATTGCAGGTTATGTCCTCTTTTTAAAAATTTAAGCATTTTTTTTCATAACTTTTTATTATGTTTATGAGATCAGCAAAAACATGATTTTCTATATGAAATTTCAGCTATCCAATGAAATAGTTGATATTATTAGATAGTGACAAGTCTTCTGAACAAAATGAGCCATGAATGAATACATTTGGCCAAAATTTCAGAAATCATTGATAAAAAAACAATGAGTTATGTAACATTTGTTGAATGAAGTTATATAATTATTAAAAAAATTACATGAATTCATTGAAATATTGTCAATTTTAATAATATTTCATATTTATTAACTTGTTCTTACTTCATTTACACAATTTTTTGAAAATACTTTTTATAAATTTTTTTTTATTTATATGAAAAAAATCCTAACATATAAAAAAAATGGCCTCATCTGGTACATAAAGAGCTATAATATATTTTCTGTTCTTTTAATTGGACTGCTGCTGGTATATTGTAACTCTAGAACAGTGCTGTCCAATTTTAATGAAACCGAGGGCCATAGTCTTGTTTACTAGAGATATGGAGGACCGCAGTTACAGAAAAGAGGGGGAGGAAATTTGGTATTTGATATGTTATTATCTCAACAAATGGAAACCAATTTTATTTCTAGATTAAACAAACCTTATTACAAAATTATATTTACCAGATTGTATCCAATAAACATGTTAACAAAAAGTTATAAAATATAAACAGTTACATACTTTTCTTATATTTTTTATGTACCTATTTAATTTGATAAATGAGGACGGGCAGCAGCATTTACAAGGGCTGGGATATTTACATCCATTCCTGTTGTAGCTAGCCATAGAATATGTAAAAGAGAAGAATCTCTAAGATAGTTCTGAATCGATTCTTAACTATCTTCATGTTAGAAAATGCACTTTCACACAAATAAGTACAGTGGGTTATTGGGTAACGAACTGTTCAGATAACGAACTCTTCACAGAACAAATTGCGGGAACCACGAACAGATGGAATGATAGGTTGGCTGGATGGCCACGTGGGAAAGCTGTGGCTTACCATCATGGAGGATCCAGGCCCACTCCTTCAATTTTTCAAGCTCCAGCTCCTCAGCCCTGGCCAGATGAAATGGTGCCTCATCTGGCTCCTTATTTCTAGCTTGGAAACTTCAAGAGGACAACTCTCTCATTAGACTATATCATTGTTGGCTAATCATAAGCATAGTGAAGTTTGATCCTGATTTTCAATGCTCAAAAGAAAGAAAGCCCAATGTGTCAGAAATGGAATTATAATTGGATTGAATAAAGAATAACAATTATTAATAGAAATGAGATTGGGTGTATGAAATCTGAATAGATAAATGAAGGGAATGAACAAAAGCTTGTGAATGATATATACAAAAATATAGACATATGAGCTGTATGTGAATGAAACTTCTTGTAAATGGCTTATTTGAATTTGTGAAGAATGGCATTCTGAAAATATAGTTTGGAGTAAGAGATTAAGAAATAGTGTGAAGAAGTGCTGTTGATGAATGAAATAATGAAAAATTGTATTTCAGAATAAAAATATGTTAATAACAGACTAATATGAATGAGGATGAAGCTAGAATTATAGTGTGTATGTTTTTAGTTGCTCTGTATGTTTTCATAGTTGGTATAAGTGAAAATGAGAAAGATTGTAATTTATATAGTAATTCTAATATAATGAAATTAATATAGAATTTAATTTAGAAAAATTATTGCTGAAGATTATTATCTAAAGAATTAAACATGTTTGTTCAGAATATTTGAATAAAAATGTAGTTTTAACAACATAATAAATTATTACCACATACAAAACAGCATTAAATTTTAAATATCAAAAGATTCTAAACAGTTTCCATTATATTACTTTTTTAATGCATTAAATATTATTTCTGATACATTTATAATTTATTACTTTAGGTTTCACCTTCATGTACATCAGTTTATTTAGATGGTTCAGAAATTCGAGGTTCACAAAATGCTTCTGTACTGGTAAAATATGGAACATATACTGGGCAAGCTCATTTTTTAGTATGGATGCCAGAAATTCCACTAATGGTTAGATTGTCTGATACAAAATTAAGTCAAGTAAAAGGTTGGCGAACACCACAGTTAGAAAGAAAGTATGTATGAAAAATATATTAATTAAAATTGTTTAATTTTAACAAAAAATGATGTTTTATCAACATTAGTATTTTTATTATATTAATCAGATTAATGAACTCAACAATTAGCTTGCTTAAGATCTTAATAGAAATTTCTTTATCAAAAGTACTTTTGATAAATAAATTTCCATTAAGATTCTAAGTAAGTTAATTGTTGAATTCCTTTTTTTAATTATTGGACTTATTTTATTTTTATATTTTGCTTTAATGATATTTTTAATGACTATCAGATTTATCTTTGATACTTAATTTTGTCATTCAACAATTGAAGTTTAGATATAATTACTTCTGTTTTGTATATTTATTAATTAAAAGGTTTACCTTTATCATTATAAAAAATTTATATAATTTGCAAATATCAAATAATTATTAATTTAACTAATTAATATTAATGAGACTTCCTGTACTTCATTTCTAGATATTTTGTGCATTTTTATAATATGTTTTCATCACTAGTTGTTTATTGAATCTGCAGTGCTGTGGAGAGTCATCTTTCTTATGCTTTATGTTAACTTAACCTATATTTTTTGTTAACTTAAGATTTTAATGCAATTTTACAAGCAACTCTATTGTGCTTTCTCATTGTGAAGGCACAACAAGTCTAAACATAAGCAATCAGAGAAAGCTTCTCCATTCCATTTGTAATAAATCTTATAACTTTAATTCAGAAGCTGATTTAGATCATTTGCAGATGATTGAAAATGTGTTTTTAATAGTAACAAAATATTTTTCTGTCTATAACTAAATTGTTTTTTATAACAAAAACTAAACTTTATTTTAATGTATTTAACTCTCTTCAGAGATAACTTTGGGATAAATAACAAATATTCTAAATTTAAATAAGACTTATTGCAAGATGAAACATTCTACTAAGAACTTAACTTTTTTTAATTCAAAAACTTTAATATTTTTATCACAAATATAATTAAAGCTTATTTTTTGTACTTAATAGTGTTGGATTGGTTTTTTTTAATTATTACTTATGACTAATTTCCTAGCTGAAGAATTAAGTATTTATTTTATAGAATTTCTGTTTTGTAATAATGTATTTTCATTAGCTTGTTTTTCTTTATTTTATGTGAATTCCCATTTCTTATAATCAATTTATATTGATTATGATTTTACTAGAAAATCTGTATCATTTTGTTTTAGGTTTTTTAGATGAAGCTTTTTTGGTATTTTCTTTTAAATAGAAGAATGCATTATCATTTTATACTAAAAAGTCTAAACTAAACAAAGAGGATCATTGGATTCTTATTGAAATACAGGGTGAATCCGAAAAACTGGGCAAAACTTTGTGGGGTGATAGAACGCAGCTATATGAGCAATATTCGTCAGAGAAAGAAAGGATGGAACGCAAACGACGAGCCATTAGGTGGTGTTGTAAATGGTATAAAATGGTTGGTCCTCATACCCAACGGCATTTCTACCGTCGATTGCCGAGAGGATGGCTGGTTATACGAACCATGAAATGGCAGATATGCACTTAATGTATGGTGCTGCAGACGGGAATGCAAGTGAGGCACAGAGACTTTACCAGGACCAGTTTCCAATGAGACGCACTCCAGATCAGAAAACTTTCGAGCGGTTGCATCGGTGGCTATGTGAAACGGGATCCTTTGCCACAGTCAAGCATGACACAGGGCGTGAAAGGAGTGTCAGGATGCCACAACTCGCAGAGGACCTTCTGTGTAGGGTGGAAGATCAACCGGAATGTAGCACGCGAGCGGTTGCCCGTGCTGTGAACATGTCCCAAATGACGGTTTGCCGTGTGCTACAGGAGGAAGGAATGCACCCCTATCATACGCAGAAGGTACAAGCATTGTCGCTGGTGGACTATCAGCCAAGTGTCGATTTTTGCACGTTGGTACCTCCAACAGAATGCAGCGCAGCTAGACTTTGGTACACAAGTTCTGTTTATGGACGAGTGTATTTTCACCCATGAGGGCGTTTTTAATACCCACAACTCACAGATGTGGGCATCTATGAGCCTGCATGCCACACGTCCTCATTCGTTTCAGCGGCGGTTCTCCGTAAATGTTTGGGCAGGGATCCTCCATGATCATTTGATTGACCCATACCTCCTTCCACACCCTGTGGACGGCAAAATATATTGCACATTCGTATGATAAGTGTTGCCAGAGCTGCTGCATCCGATTCCAGCCCCCATCAGGTTGAGAATGTGGTTCCAGCACGACGGTATGCCTGCACACTTCAGCTTGGATGTGTGGAACACTTTAGATGTAACATACCCAGGGCGATGGATTGGTCGAGGTGGTCCCATAGCATGGCCACCAAGATCGCCGGATCTCTTGTGTTTGGATTTTTTCCTGTGGGGTCATATAAAAAGCCTAATCTACGAGAGCCCTGTTGAAATCAATATGGATCTAGTCGCCAGGATTGCCATTGTTGTTGGCGATATTCGGGAAATGCCTGGTGTCTTTGCAAATGTGCATCAGTCCCTATCCTGCAGGTGTGAAGCATGCATTACAGCTGGCGGAAGCACTTTTCAGCAATTTCTTTGAGCATGTACATCAATTACATTCCTGTTATTAAAATGTTTTCTGAAGTATCTCCTCTCATTCTTGTGTTAATTCTTTACATGTGACTCTACCTTTTACTTCTCACCGCTTGCGTTCTGACCATACATTCTCTGACGAATATTGCTCATATAGTTGCATTCTATCACCCCGTAAAGTTTTGCCTAGTTTTTTGGATTCACCCTGTATAACCAATGATATTGCTTCTTCCTAGGAATACTTATTTATATCTTTTGTATTTATAATTTCTTTCTTTTATAATTAAATTCATTATCATTTTTTATTTTATCTACTTTATTTACTTCTTGTTTAGAATTAAGAATAATATTTTTTAAATTTCTACCATATTGTTTATAATTTATCATATTATTGTTATAAATTTTCAAATACATTTAACTGAAAATAATAAAACAGCTTCAAAATGAATCCAAAATTAACTTTTAATTAATTACAAAGTACTTTCAGGCATTACAGCCAATCAGCAGTGAAACAACATTAAATAGAACAATATAAAAGAATATTTAAAATACTAGAACATAACAATTTTTTAATTAGAAGAGTGGTTAAACATAAATAATATTACAAATATAAGTGTGTTATAAAAATTACAGAAAATATTAATATAAATAATTTAATTTGCATATTTATATTAAAAAATTAATTAATATTTAATGGTATGTTTCTTTTATCTGGTCAATAAAGTATTTCCAAGCCGCTAAAAGATTGCAAGTGTCATTCAAATTGATACATTTTTATTATATCCATTTTCTTGATAAATTTGCCATTTTTCTTGTATGAAATCTTTGTCAGATATTTTTTTTTAATATTATTGCATTGTCTCAATCCACTTCATTATTCTTTTCTAGTGTTATATCATATAAGACAATAGTGTTCTTGCCTGTAGTTATATTATATTTACAATATATATTCATGCATAAGCCAAGGTTTTTTCTCAGAAAAAATTTCTGAAGTTTGGCTTATACATGTAAAAAAAAAATCAACTTTTTTTTGGCTGGAGAAATTGAAGTAATAAGCAAAATCACAATTTACTGAACGTCTCTTGAAGACTGGGAAAGAAATTTTGCAATAATCCATTTAATACAATATCAGATAAAATTTTATATTACCCTAAAGCAGTCGAGTGCATCATGTCACCGACTCAAATCTGCATCTATATACCGTAATCAGGAAAGCGATGCTGCTCTGCACAATATGACATGTTGAGAAAACTCTCGACAGTTAATCAAGAATCTATCTTAGGATTCATATTTGGGTGAAAAAATATATTTATTTTTCATTATTATTAATTAAGAATGTTTTAATCCATTTGCTAAATGCCTATTATATTTAACTAAAGTAGATTAAAAAGTAATTAAAATAATGTTTAACATAACGAAAAAATAATTATTTAAAATCTGTACTGATAAATAACTGTAATCTATCAAAAAAGTTCATCGTAAACAAAATCAAAACTTCAAAATCGTATACTTAACATCTAGAAATCACGTTGCATACATCATCCTAACAATGTATGACATCATCGTTAGGATGATCCACTCATTTTAAAATATGATTAAAAATTTGAATATGATAACTCAACTCAGCTATAGGGAAAATAAAACTTCAAGCGGTCTCTTAGGAGCCGTGTGACGTAGACATATTATTCTAATGGGATTTTTACTGTGATAATTTAATATGAAATTTTTTTAGGAAAGAAAACAGTTATTCAATAACAGCAATAAAAAGAAAATATTTTTATGTAAATTATCAAAATTCATTATTACTTGTTAACTTGAAATTTTCTGAAGCTATATCATCCTAATGGTAATGTCATATACTGACATCAATCTTGCTTTGGGTAAAATAAAATTTTACTTTACCCAAAGTAATCAAGTGCATTGCACTGCCAATTCCAACCTGCGTTTATATAAGTGCATCAGATAAGTGACGCTATGCTGCCTGATTTTCCACAATGCAGAAAGAAAACAGTTATTCAATAACAGTTCTTGACAATAATCCAAGAATCTTAAGTAGGTGTGCTATGCTGGATCACTTTGGGTTAAAGTAAAATTTTTTTACCTTTTAAATTGATGTACTTGTGTTTGTATTATAATAATTTATTTTATATATATATAGTTAAAGTTTCAATAATATATATTTATATTTTTTGGCAAATGGCATTAATATATCTGTAACTAAAAATCAAAGATCATGTAATTTATTGGTTTCAAATTTTTATCAAATTTTAAATGCTAAAGTCAGGGGTAAGCTTATACATGGGTTTCACATTTTTACTGATTTTTCAAACTCTGTAGTCAAGGAGTCAGCTTATACATGGATCGGCTTATATTCGAGTATATATGGTACATTGTTGTATTCTTTCTGCTAATTGTTTTTTAGTTATTCCCCATATATTCTATGCTGTTATTATTGGTAGTTATATATACTGCCAATAATAATAGCTGTTATTCTATATCAGAGCCATCGAGAGGGGGTGAGATCTGAGAGTTTTGTCGTGGGCCCGGCATCGTAAAAGAGCCTGACCATTGGGTTCTGATGTGTCACATAATCTGTCCAATAATTCGCTGGCCACCTCCAGAGTGTACTATCTACCACCGAAAGCAGTCCTGCCAGAATAAACTATTTATTTTGGCAGGACTGCTAAACTATTATGTAATGTATCGAAATTTTAATTTATTGTACACTTTTTTTTTTTAAATAAATGTTTAATATTTTATATGGCTTCTTTTTTATTAAATTGAAGTGATACACTTTTTTAAGTGGGGCCCAGACCACAGACTTGTCACAGGCCCGAAAATTTCTCTTGGTGGCCCGATCCTATATATCCCAGTTTTTTCTTTAATTTGTTTACTTTCTTTATCATTTCCAATTTTGCTTCCATACAGTGAGACTTCTTGTAGTTGGCACTACAGGCAGTCCCTGACTTATATAAATCCATATTTATATAAGTTTAATTTTAGTTATCAAGCTGGGCTCAAACCCAGTCCCTCTGAAAAAACTGGAGGTATGGGACTCTGAATTGAATTCAGATCTTCTAAGATGGTTTGCAAGCATTTTACCATGCAACTTATGTGCTGATTCTTTATATAACTAATTTTAATGTTAAATCTTAATGACCCACTAGTACTATACAGGTAGGCCTCGATTAGTGCGAATAATTGGTTCCACGAATTTCTCGCACTAATCAAATTTGCACTATTCGAAGTATTAACTCTATATAAAATATGGTAATTGGTTCTTGCTTTGTGAATTCTGGCCATTAGCTAACTTCACGATGAATAACCACAATAAACTTAACACTAACTATTTAAGAAATATTTATTTTCATATTTTATATCATTGTTCATCATCTAAATTAATAACTTACTAGGAATTGTGTCTCATACCATCATCAAACCAATCGCCAAATCAAAACCAAAATAGCGAATCGAAAGCGGAAGTTGAGCACCGCTTTTCTGTCGCTCATTTACATCCATTTTTTGCTCTAGCGTGATCACTAACCTCTTCTTTTTTCATTTCCTGTTTTATCGTCAGAAGTGTTCTTCCTTTTATCCATTTCGATACAGTACTTTTTAAAAAAGAAAATTCTGTACTATACTGTAGCAAAGCTAAATAATAGTACAATAATGTAATAATAGTACAGTTAACGGCAAAAAGCCCATCTTTCTGATGTTTCACCCCTTCAAAAATCGTGTGACCGTTCTTGGACTGCTCCTCGT